>BPLR01008571.1:0-165063 GCA_021605095.1 Caerostris extrusa | reverse complement strand
AGTTATAAATGACTTCCATTGGCAAATATTTCCATTTCTCCGCAGATTGAATCACTGTGCTGTGCATAGATTTAGGAGGTTTCATGGATTTGAATTTGTTTTCTTGAAAGCGTCGAATCTCCAGGGAACATTATTTTGATCTTCCAATGAGATTAATATGGAATACAAACGGTTTCCTATGATTCGAAGATAAGATTTTCGATAGTAGCATTTATTCAAATTTCGGTTAAAAATTGGCTTTATTTGTATAGAAATTTATACAATTAAAATATTTTCGTGTTATTTAATTTTATAATAGTTATATAAATGTATATATTTTTAGTTTCTATAGGTGGCTCCGAATAGATTTTTAGTTAATATTGTATTTCAATATTACTTTGTAGAAAAGACATGTCAGACATAAGAAAAATTATTTTTAATTTAAAACCTGATTACCAAATGTTACATAACTCTAAATCGAATTAAAGGTAGAAATATAATAAGTTATTTAAAAACATAATGTGAGGGAAAACGTATTTTGGATCTAACTTGTGATTATTAATAATATTATTAAAGGTTAACAATTAAAGGGAAATTGAGAAATTGGCAAATCATTTAAATGCCCAAACATATTTATCAACTAAATTCTTTAACAATATTGATTTTATTTGAGGGCATTGTATTGAGATTGCATTTCAGAATTCTTAAGGAAGTTTAATGGGTTAGTATACTCTGTGTTTAAATATATCTTTACCTCATATTGCTTACATTTGCTGTCTTTTCTAAGTTTCGTCAAAATTTTCATTTCGTTTCATTTCGTTATACATTACTCTATATAGGGCACATCAAAGCACATGTCTTGCAAAAAGCATGGAAATACACCATATTTTATTGAAAAATAGTTACCAACATTGCCGATTTTTCTTGTTCCATTATACCGCTCGAAGATAATGATGCAATAAGAATGGTATATTACCGAATATGATAATTGTATAGGTCAAATAGGCTGATGAGGCGGCTGCTTTCACAGCTATTTGTGATTTTAGGCGCCCAGTATCCCGATATTACCATTGATTTATAACCAGAGAATCCAGCACTAGGATATTACATTTTACCATGGCAATTGCCCAAGGATATTACATTCAGGCAACGTGGACTGACTGCCAGGAGGCGTGGAAGGAACTTATTAAACTTTCATAAGAGACCCTCTTTTCATATTGCTCGAAACAATAAAAATTTGCAAAACCCAGTTTGATGGCGCCATTACAACTAATTCATTTGAATCGGTGGGATGATGTTTACATTCCTTTAACTGACGTGGAAACTTCTTGGTCTATAGATTCTATAGATATGCGATAGCAAGCCATTATTGACAAGGATATCGTGTTTGAGATTCCCTTAGACTTGCCAAAGCACATTCGAATTGCTGCTATGGTCAAAGACAAATCATCAGTAGCCCTCGGCATCAATTGGCAGATGAAGCTGGAGTGATTGATCCCACTTATCCTTTAAATGGTTATTAGAAATATGAGCGACAAGCCCTGTTTTATTTACAAGTGGCCTGAAGTTAGTATATAAATCTTGTTTAAAATTTACAATTGTGTCACGAAATGGAACAACTTGAAGAAATAAATGCAGACACTGTAAACAAGTTCGAAAGAGGTTTAGTGGACAGAGATTGTGAATGAGAAGAATAAAATGTCTGTTTGTTTACATGTCTGATGTTATTGAATGTCACTGAATATGCCAATTCACTCAACAGCAATTAGGTATTCGGTGCATTAGGAATTCAGGTATCATTGCTAAATCTTGAATTATTTTTTAAATCTTGTATTCTAATCAGAAAATCCAGATCCAGCTATAACAATAGGTTAAAGATTTTTACAATATCAGAGAGTTTTGATTGAGTTACGAATAGAATGAAGGTCATAGAAATTCCATTCCTATTTTTGCCCATACAAAAACCGCCAAATCCTCTGTAATAACCTAGCTTTTGTGATTTTATTATAGGACCTTGAATGCTTGTACGTGATTCATATGTCCTGTACGCATGTGATTTTATAATGATTTTAATTGTTAAATAAAACAATATTAGATACATTTTTGAGGGCATTCCTTGTGTGTCGAATTCTTAAAGAGTTTAATGAGTTAGTATAGTGTTTAAAGTATATCATAATATAATAACATATTATTTATATTTACTTTAAGATTCATGTCAGATGTTTTTGAATGTAACTGAATATGCCGAATCACTCCACAATTAGGCATTCGGTTTATTAGGAATTGATTAATCATTTACTAAATCTTGAATTATTTATAAATATAACAATAGACCAATAACAATATAATTACCCAGATATTACAATAAGTTAAAAGATCATATAATCATAGGTAATAATATAATAATAGATATAAAAATCTAAATCTTGAATTATTTTAAATATAACAATAGACCAATAACAATATAATAATAACAACCCAGATATTACAATAGGTTGAAGATCATATAATCGTCATAATATAACATCAGATATAACAATAATGTAAGACCCCTATAGCAATAGGATAAAAACTTGTACTGTAATATAAAAGAGTCTAGATTGAGTTACGAATAAAATGCAAATCATAGAAATTCCATTCCTATTTCTGCCCATACAAAACGATAAAATCCTCTATAATAATCTATCTTTTGCGTTTTTATTATAAGTTACTGAATGCCTACATGTGATTCATATATGATTCGTATGTGATTTTCCCTAATAATCTCACGGAATTTAATTCATGTGCCTTTTACATGAATTCCTTACTAAATTCCTTCATAGACACTCTTGGACTTGAGATTGAGTTACGAATAAAATGCAAATCATAGAAATTCCATTCCTATTTCTGCCCATACAAAACGATAAAAATCCTCTATAATAATCTATCTTTTGCGTTTTTATTATAAGTTACTGAATGCCTACATGTGATTCATATATGATTCGTATGTGATTTTCCCTAATAATCTCACGGAATTTAATTCATGTGCCTTTTTACATGAATTCCTTACTAAATTCCTTCATAGACACTCTTGACAATAGAAATTCTATCAATGTTTACAGATATCGATATATAAGATACCGATACCGGAGAAAACATCACATGCATTATACAAACACCGCATTACACTAAAAATTATGTAACTTTCAGATAATTTTTTAGATTTCAGAATTAAGTTTTCAAGTAAGTATTTGGTAATAATTCTACAAAACAGTAATATTAAAAATTCTCACGCAATACTGAATTCTTGAATAAGGACGCAATAAAAATTCTGTTGATTGATATTTTTTTTTTATTGACTTCTTGTTTCTACAAGACATTTAATTTAACTTTATACATTTTGATTACATTTAGAGATTTTAATGCGGCAGTGTGATAAATATTCAATTTGAAGCAGTCTGTATTACGCCAGTAACATCAAAACTATAGCAACAATACGAAGCATATACTTTCAATGTTTATTTCAAAATGAAAATTCATTAACATTATTTTTCTTATTAACTACTTATTTTTTGTACATCATTACTTTACATATATTATTTAAAATTAGGAAAATAAAATCTGAATTTATGTTAGCATTACAACCGATTTTAATTGAAGTTTAAAAATATATAGCTTTCTAGTACAATGTAACTTTCCTCAAATTATTCCAGATAATGTTCTCCTTTTTCAATGGCGTAACAGCCTCATGTTGGGTCAAGGCCGTCTACCTACTAGAAGATTTCGAGGCAGGAGATATTTTATTTTTACTTTGTAGGTTTGTCAGCCTTAC
This sequence comes from Caerostris extrusa, assembly GCA_021605095.1. NCBI lineage: Eukaryota > Metazoa > Arthropoda > Arachnida > Araneae > Araneidae > Caerostris > Caerostris extrusa. The sequence continues at coordinate 161,273 of BPLR01008571.1, read as the reverse complement.
ACGAAAGCTCTACACTTATTAAAATGGAACCAATTATTTAAAGTGGATTCTGAACCTCTACAAACATCATCTGGGACTTGAACCCGAAACCTGTGGCCCCGAGCACTAGTCACTAGGCCATTAGGGCCCATTCCAGATATTTATACAATATTCAGTACAGTATATTTATAGAGTATAAAAGATTGTAATATAGTATTTAGACATAATAATGTTGTTGTATCTAATCTTCAGTGTCCTGCAGTGCGGGGAAGAACATCCCATAAGCAGTCTACTCATGGATGGAGGAAAAGGGAAGATAGCTTTGTTGTGATAGAGCACCCATAGGTAGAACTCTCTTGGCTCCATATCGCTGAAGAAGGAGGGCAATGTCTTCCGGGAACATTTTTAGAGTTGACTGCCCCGCATTTGGTTATCGTATGGGAGAAAACCCGGAAATCTCCCCACCAGGTAGTCGAATTAACGAGGCAAGATGCTGAACATCACAAACGCTAGCGAATCTTCTCGATTGCGAATATTTGGTACCATAGGCTTCAGGTTCGAATTCTGGTGATAGCACGGATATTTGTTAGAGGTTCGAATCGACGTTAAACTGTACTGCCGGTCTAAATTAGCCTAAATTGTACACATGATGAACGTACAGCGTCAAACCAAGCCAAACCTCGTTTTTTGAAACAGTGTCTATAACAAAGTCTCCAGCTGATTGAATCTCAGTCCTAATGATCACCATGCACGTTGCCACTGAGCCAAGAGTTGAGTATATATAATAATAATACCACCAACAACAACAACAATAATAATAATGATATTAATAACATAACAATAACAACATATATATTACTAAAAGTGTCAAACGAAATACTTTGACTGTACAGAAACAGAAGTTTTAACTATAATTAATCTCTCTACCAAGAAAGTGAAAATACCACCAATAAAGATAGCCAGATTCGCATCTTAATTAATTTTCTTTACTACATTTATCATTCCAAAACCCACGAAATGCTTCACGTGAATTCATTTGACTTTAAATTATTTCACCAGAATCGTAAAACATGGCGGTTCTGTTGAGAGCATTCACAATTATTCACCTAACTTTACTGTGCTTGAAATTAAATGTCGCTGTAAGCGTTGAAGCTAAACACAAATTAATACTGCAACTGCAAATCGCCGAAATTGAGAGCAGTTTTCACACAATTCATTGTAGGCGCCCGTGCTCATAAATAATTATGTTTGATTAATTGGTCTAATTCTATGGCCGTGTAACAAGTTGGAAATTCAAATTTAAATATTATGGATTAATTTTAGAAATCGCATCTAATGAATAGTCTGTCACATAAATTTAAATTAGTAAGACATTTTTCAAAACTCACAATTGCATTAATCAAATTTACGGTATTCTGTGTTGTTGGAGTAGTTTATAATACATTATTTGATACATCTGGAAAATAAATTTGAGATTTACTACAAGAGTTAAAAAAAATTTTAATGATTTTCAAAATGAAGAATTTCGTACAAAAAAAATTTTTTATGGATTTTACCATTTACAATTCAATATTGTAAATATCAAATTCGACGCTTATTATGATATTATCATGTTGATTGCTGATAATTATATATCTCATTGCTTAACTTGATTATATCTTATTGTTTTAACGTGATAACTTGATATTTTTGTTATTGCTGATAACTTGATATTTTTGCTTAAATGTAGAAAAGGATTGTACTAATTTGAAAAGTATAATTTTTAAGAAAAATAATAAATGTTTTAATAATTCGCATCCAATAAAAAGAAAAAAAGAATTTTCTAGAGTCAAATGGATGCGAAAACGTAAACGGGCACTATATACTCATCAGTATGTTGTAAAAGAAAAAAAAATTATACATTATAAAGGTATGTAATATTTTATAGAATAATGATTGATGAATATTTACAATGCAATTTAGCAAATTTTATATATGAATAAAGAGCGTAAGGGAGTAAGAGCTCAATACAGTATTTGAAAGATTGGCCAAGCATCTTGGACAAATTGGGGCAGGATATAGTTTCTAAACTAGCTGTTTTGGACCAGATCGGATCGGTGTGCTTGCAGTGGATTCCCTTCCATGTGGGCATATCTACGGAAATGAAATTGCTGATCTGCTCGCTAGGAAGGTTGCGAACTTCCCAAAGCTTCTTCTTCCAATCTGTTAGCTTCAGAGGTTCATTATATGACTTTAGCCAGAGTGAATACCGCTTGGAGGTCGCCATCAATTCATGCATGGTACGCCGCTAAATATCCTGGTTTGTCCTTGCAGTGCTCCTGTCCTAGACCTGCTCAAACGGCTTTAGCTAGACTAAGGACTGGCCACACTAAGAGTTTGACCTTCAATGGAGACGAGAAGACATATACCCTTTGTCATTGTTCGGCCATCGCGTCTCCCTCTCATCTCATCGATTGTATTGGTGCCCCTGTGAGGCAACTGTTGAATGAGGGAGGACAGTTTACGAACTATTGATGCAGCATGATCTACTGGACTTGGTTTAGGATTCTAAATCAAGGAAATAAGCAACAACAAGCAACAACAACAGAGCGTAAGGGCAGTGGGATGTAGTGACGTTTAGGATACAAGCTGAACTTACAAAAGCGCTCAAAACAAAAATATGTATGTTTATCGGGGAAATGTGTGTGATAAACCTACTGGTTAGACATTTCTTTCATTCTGATTGAATATTAGGACGCAAATTCCCTTACCTTCCAAGATGTCACCCATGAGTGTGTTCATTCAAAACCTCAACTCTTCATGGTAAATCCTGATTAAAGTGGGACTGGCTGCATTTTTTGTCATTTTAAGGCCGACTGACTTTAGTCAGTTTCCCGAAGGGTCCATTTCACAAACGTTGTCACATCCCACACTTGAGGACAGACATATTGTGGGCGACACTTATGAACTGCGCAGGAAAATCAAGAAGCAAGATACAAGACATATGGTGTTTTCATAGAGTGACGGTGACGTTTTAGAATAAAAACTGTAACTCACAAAAGCGGTCAAAACGAAAGTTTTCGTGTTTATCGTAGAAATGGTTGTGATAAACCTGCTGGTTAAACTATTATTCCATTGTGGTTGAATATTAGGATGCAAATTCCCTTACCTTCCAAGATGTCACCCTTGAGTGCCCTCATTCAAAATGGGTGGCACAAAGTGGATGCAACACAGCAAACTCAACGTGGTACACACCGATTAAAGTGTGATTGGCTGAATTTTTTTTTTGACCGATTGACTTTAGTTAAAATTCACGAGAGTTCACCTCCGTTTGTCCATTCATCCCCGTTTGTCCCATCACACACTTGAGGACAGACATATTGTGGGCGACACTTATGAACTGCTCAGGAATATCAAGAAGCAAGGTACAAGACATATGGTGTTTTCATAGAGTGACGCTGACGTTTAGAATAAAAGCTGAACTTACAAAAGCAGTCAAAAAGAAAGTTTTCGTGTATATCGTGAAAATGGGTGCGATAAACCTGCTGGTTAAACTATTATTTCATTGTGATTAAATATTAGAGTGTAAATTTCCTTACCTTTTAAGATGTCATCCTTGAGTGTGTTCATTCAAAATGGCTGTGACACAATGTGCACGTAACGTAGCAAACCCCTCGTGGTACATCCTGATTAAAGAGTGACTGGCTGAATTTTTGTCATTTTAAGACCAACTGACTAGTTAATTTTCATTAGAGTCAATTTCATCAACTTTGTCACATCACCACATCTGAGAATAGACATATTGTGGATGACACTTATGAACTGCTCAGGAATATCAAGATGCAAGCTGCAAGACATACGGTGTTTTCATAGAGTAACAATTAAATAGAGCACGTTCCTCTAATCTAAAGTATGAGAAAATTGGGGCAAACATCTCCCGTCCTTTTCGTAACAGAATTGGTGCCGCATCGCTCTATGGTTACTTTTCCCTGAAGGCATTTATTCAGAAAACATCATCCTGAAAATGCCTGTAAATGCCAGAAACTCTTTTTCGCTAGTCATTAATAATGGGATTAATTCTTCACCTCTATTTATTTAATAATGGGATTACTAAAGATAAATAAATAAAATGAATACAACTTTTGCGTATAAATGTGATCATTTTCTACTGAATGTAATAGAATGTTGCAAAATGTTCCTATAAATTAATATTTTATTCAATTATCTCAGAGAAAATATTATACAAGACAAATTATATTTAATGCACATTAAATAAAATTTTATTTACAAATAAAACATTAATCCTTCCTTTTCCAAACATTGACCATTCCATCTTTCTTTTAACTTTTGCATTGATGTGCCCTATATATATGTCTCGTATATTATTATTACATATTTTTACTTCTTTTTAGTTATTAATTTTAAATAATGAATTGAACAATAAGGAAGCAAAACGAAATAAATCTTCTGGGCATTATTTCAGTCGAAATAAAAGCAACTTATTTTAAGGGCATTAAATAAAATTGCAACGAAACTAAGACTTGACAATAAAGACATGTAATCTAATTTAAAAACTACAGCAGAAAACAATAATGCAAGACACTGCCAGAAACGCAGAACAAAGTATCTGCGTAATTAAATTTGCAATTCCTAACTAACTAAGCTTCTTGAAACAAGTCTTGAACGCTCAGAACAATAAAAAATTAACAAGAGAAGGAGAATATTTTTTTCTTTTTTTTGCAAGAACTGTTTAATATTTTATTACTGATAAAATTGATTTCACAAGCAAACTTTCTCATTAATTATAGTAAGAAGAATGAAATCAAACATTCCGATATTTTTATGGCATAAGATTACATTGTTTGTCAAAATAAATTTGAATGAAGGGGACATTTAATAATACAAATACGGAGTTCATTGTTCTTGGAACATAATTTTAATTATTAATTCTGCAATTCTTAGCTTTGTGTATGAATTAAGAATCTGAACTTATGTTTGGATATAATCAGTACACATTTATTGTACAAATTTCTAAAATTAAATTTTTTACTGAATTATTTTTTTTTTTTTATGTTTGTATGATAAAATAGCAAATAACAATATTATTTCATATTAAACGTTAGGATATTTTTCCAGGTATCTCAAAAATCGTAAACTTTATTTTTATTTTTTTTAAAATACGAGTACATTTAAAATGATAAAATAGCAAATAATAACATTGTTTCATATTACATATCACGATATTTTTGTTATATTTAAAATCTATTTTATCGCAATATTTATAACTTCGAATGAAAATATTGAAAGAAAGACGAATCAAATTTCGTAATTTCTTATTGTGGGGCCTGAAGGTCGGAAGACTAGAGCTCTGGACCTTGGTACCACAAGCTTTGGGTTCGAGTCTTGGTGATACTCTGGATATTTGCACTGGTTCGGGAATCTATTCGGACCGGGACTTACTTTTAAACAGTAGGTCCCGGTCTAATAAGACTGTACTGAGTTAAAAAACAACTTTACCCCGCAAAAAAAAAACATGTCCTGTCTCGACATCTGCCAGTAGGCGGACTACCTTGGCTCACCATGGGATAATTGCGCCTACGAAGAAGACTTGGTTTAGTTTGTCGCTCTTCGATTATTTTGTGCGCACTTTAGGCTAATTAGATTGGGACCTACAATTTAATGTGGATTCCAAACCACTAATAATATCCATACCACCGCCAGAATTCGAACCTGAAGCCTATGGTTCCAAAAGGCCAGACAGCTAGACAACTGGCTATCAAGCCGCCTTAATTTTTCTTTAGGTGACTGCATGTGAGGTACTTTAGGGTTGTGCATAATTAATGATATTATAGTTTTTTTATACTATTTGATTGTGTTTCAATGATGCACGTGAAAATTTATGTGTTGTAATTACTGTTGTGGATTTGTTATGCACATTGATTTTTTGAATTATTTTTTGTGTCATTTCTCTTTTTTAACTTTTAGTGCTTTGTAGTGCTAGAGTGCTTTTAGTGCTATATATATATATATTATTTTCACAATTTTTTTCTACTTTAGGTATTAATTTTTAATAATGAATTGAACAATAAGGAAACTGAGTAAAATAAATCTTCAAGGCTTTATTTCAATCGAAATAAAAACAACTTATTTTAATGGCACTAAATAAAATTGCAACAGAACCAAGACTTGACAATAATCTAATTTAAGAACTACAGCAGAAAACAATAATGCAAGACACTGTCAGAAACGCAGAACAAAGTATCCGCGTATTTATTTTTGTAAAATACGAATATATTTATAAAATGATAAATTAGCAAATATCAACTATGTTTTCATATTAAATATTACAATATTTTTACACTTATCTCTAAAATCTATTTAATCGTAATATTTATAACTTTGAATCGAAGTATTGGAAGGAAGAGGAATTATATTTCGTAATTACTTACTGTACTCTGGCGCTGGTGCCACAGATTTCGGGTTCGAGTCAGGCGGTGCCATGGATGTTTGTAGTGGTGGGTTCGGTCTAACATGATTCTACAGAACTGGGCGTAGGACTGTCAATCTGACAGCGGCAGACGTCCTTGGCTCACCATGGGCTGTTGCACCAATAAAGAAGAAGTAGAATATGAGTTCCTTTAAAGTTATGAATATTATTATAGTTTTGTTATACAATTTGATTGTATTTCAGTGAAACGTGGAAATTTATGTGTAGTGAATATTGTTGTGGATTTGTTATGCAAACCTATTTTCAAATTATTTTTGTCATTTCTATTTTAACTTTTGTATTGATGTACCCTATATATTTATAAACTATTTTTACTTCTTAAAGTTATTAATTTTAAATAATGAATTGAACAATAAGGAAGCAAAACAAAATAAATCTTTGGGCATTATGTCCAATCGAAATAAAAGCAACTTATTTTAAGGGCATTAAATAAAATTGCGACGGAACTAAGACTTGACAATAAAGACATGTAATCTAATTTAAAAACTACAGCAGAAAACAATAATGTAAGACACTGCTAGAAACGCAGAATAAAAGTATCTGCGTAATTAAATTTGCAATTCCTAACTATCTAAGCTTTTGAACCAAGTCTTGAATGTTCAGAAGAATAAAAAATTAACAAGAGGAGGTAGAATATTTCCTTTTTTTTGCAAAAGCTGTTCAATATTTTATTACTGATAAAATTGATTTCACAAGCAAACTTTCTCATTAATTATAGCAAGAAGAATGAAATCAAACATTCCGATATTTTTATGGCATAAGATTACATTGTTTGTCAAAATAAATTTGAATGAAGGGGACATTTAATAATACAAATATGGAGTTCTTTGTTCTTGGAACATAGTTTTAATTATTAATTCATCAATTCTTAGCTTTGTGTACTGAACTGGTTACATGATTACAGAAATTAAGATTATGAACTTATGTTTGGATAAAATCAGTGCACATGTATTGTACAAATTCCTGAAATTAAATTTTTGCTTAACTTATTGTTTTATGTTTGTAAAATGCGAATATATATAAAATAATAAAATAGCAAATAAGAACAATGTTTCATATTAAATATTACAATATTTTTATAGTTATCTCTAAAAATCTAAATCTTTTTTTTATATTTGTAAAATACGAATACATATAAAATGATAAAATAGCAAATAAGAACAATGTTTCATATTAAATATTACAATATTTTTCTAGTTATCTCTAAAATATAAATCTTTTTTTTTTTATATTTGTAAAATACGAATACATATAAAATGATAAAATAGCAAATAAGAACAATGTTTCATATTAAATATTACAATATTTTTTTTTCTCGTTATCTCTAAAATCTATTTTATCGCAATATTTATAACATTAAATTAAAATATTGGAAGAAGAAATATTATATTTCATAATTATTTATTGTTATGCTGAAGGTCGAATGACTAGGTCTCTAGACCTGGGTGCCACAAGTTTTAGTTCTAGTCCCTGTGTATGTTTATAGTGATTAGGAATCCCCTTTAAACCGTAGGTCACGGACTAATGTGTTGTGCTGACAGCCTTACCTCATGTAAAGAAAACGTCACCTGTATCCAAATCTGCCAGTAGGCAGACTACCTTGGGCCACCATGGGATTATAGCGTCAATAAAAAGATTTAGTTAGTTTGTTCGCTCTAGAAGTCATTTTGTGCAAACTTTAGGCTAAATAAGGACCTACAGTTTAACGCGGATTTCAAACCACTCAGAAGCATACAGGCCAGGATTTGAACTTGAAGTCTGTTGTGCCAAAGTCCAGAGCTTTTTAGCGAAGTGGCCATCAGGCCACCCAATCAAAAAAAGGGGAGGATATTCATTCCTTTTAATTACTACACCACCCCACATTGAATTCGAATACTATGATTTTTGGCATATTTCCATTTTATGTAATTTTACGGCTGAAAACAAACTTACTGTTTTATTTTTTTACTCTAATGCAGACATTTAAACAGTTGTCTTGGATGCCTTAAGGCAAGCGTTGCACAGATGCTACTCACCCAGCACTACCCAGAAGGTGCGTGTAGCTTGAAGATACGCTACGGACACGGAGTAACAATATCCCCGCAAAGCTCTACGACCATGTTAGACCGGGACCTACGGTTTGAAGTGGATTCCAAACCACTACAAACATCCATGGCCGAGCGCTAGACTTTCGGCCAGTCACGCCCACTTACTGTTTTTTATGTGTGTGCTTAATTTGCGAATAACTGTTAGATAAAAATTTTCAGCGAATTTCAATCAATAAAAATTTTACAATCACATATTTCCTGATTTTTCCTTAATGTTTAAAAATAAGTGTATTGCAGAGGTTGAAAAATTCAAAAATTTGCGACATTTGAAAAACAACGAAAATACCGTAATCATTATGATTTATTATTATTTATTTTTGCTGTATAATTGAAAGTAAAAAATTAAAATTCAGTATTATTTTAACCTTTCGTATTTTAAATCATTGTATAATTTTATACATGATTGCAAATTTAAGTAAATATTATGTATATTTTGTAAGGTTTGAATATTCGTGATATTTATGGTTTTAACCGTTAACAATACCTTTCATTTTATCTATACCATATATTGTTTCTTAAGAGAATTGTATCAGCTTTAAAATTGGTAACAATGAAATTCATTGTTACAAAGAACTTTAACTTCTTTTTGTACGAAAAACTTTGTTCTTAATTTATTTCTTTTGTAGAAAAAAACTGACAAATGTGATTCTATCTCAATATTTTTTAAACTTAAAAGATTTAAAACATTTTTCAAACTATCTAATTTTTTTCAAGTTAAATTTCTTTTCTTTTTTTTTTTTTTTGCATATTTTCATACAAATTAAAAATAACAAATGTTACGAGGCGAATTGTCTAAATTATAAATATTTTGAACACAGAAAAACAATTTTGGACAATTCAACTGTGTCTTTTAACAAGCAAATCGATCACCTCTCGAGGATGCATCATAAAAATACCCGGACGAAATATTACGTTTTTATTGCGATTAATACTTTTTATTATCTGAAGTTTTCTGATCACAACTTATATCTTACGAAGTAGGCTGTCAGCATGAGACTTGTAACTTTCTACAATGATTGTCATTCACTCGTCCGTAAGTCTGATAGACGATTCTTTTAAGAATTGAGGATATGTAGCCCAAAACTTGACAGAAGAATGTAAAATATCACATTTTTTTCAATGACATTAAAATCGGGCTATTTAACTGGTCCAGATCATCAATTTTATGATTCTAAATTCAGACCAGAAAGCATCTGACGTAATACATGGATACATGGTACAATGTACGGATATCTTGGTACATGGTACGGAAGCATATGGTACATACACATAATACTGTATGTAAAATGCACATACAAGTCTAACTGCGACTGTACGGGATGTATGCACCATGGTACATACCTTCCATACCAAGTACATGGTATGGAAGCTTTAAGAGACGACATCCACGGTGGCTAAGGCCGTCCTTTATAGTGGCAGATTTAGAGACAGGAAATGTTTTTATTTTTAACAGATATGGTTATCATCCCTACGCCCTATTCTCTACAGTCCTATTATACCAAATGGGACCAGATTGCTGAGTGGCCAGCGCTCTGGCTCTCGATACTACAGGTATCGAGTTCGAATCCCTGTGGTGCCATGTATGTTTGTAGTGGTTCGAAATCCCCTTTAAGCCGCATGTCCCGGTCTCATTTGACAGTAGAGCGTCAGAGAGCTCAATCAGACTTCTTTTCACCCCATCATTCCCAAACTGGAAAGGGGCAACTCAGCTCTGGGACAGTGATGTGGTGTGGTGGGGCATAATAGTATTAGAAGACATCCACGAAAAAGACTTCTCCATGCAAAACTCTTTATTAAGTACACACTAAAAAACGTATGTTAAATACGTACGTAAGTACTACATAATCATCCATGCTGTAGATAAAATTTAAAGCATTTATGTAAATGTTAATCTGTAATAATGATTTAACATCAGTTGGCGAAATACACCGCGGAAGGACATTTATTTCTGAACATATCCTCGATGAGGCGCCTCTCCTTCCTTCCTGTTGTCGCAGTAACACAGGTATTTGGAATATGATTAAAAGCTAATTTCTCGTTCACCATCTATAGTAAAGTGTTGATTTAATTCCTCTTTGTAATCTGTTGAATCATTGCCAGCTGAGGAACGTCATCAGAATGGCTAAATATTCCCATGAGATGCCGATATTAAATAGGATCCATTCGGAAAAAAGATAGTGATGCAATAATCTGTGTTAAATATATTTTGTTTTGTTCTAATGCAGCTGGCAAACACTTAGACAATTGCCTTTCATGCCTTAAGACAATCGATGTGCAGATATCACTTAACACTACCCATTAAGTGCGTGTAGCTTGAAGATAAGCTACGGACGCGGAGTAACAATACCCCCGCAACACTCTACTACGATCATGTTATACCGGGACCTACGATTTAAAGTGGATTTCTAACCACTACATACATTCATTACACTTGAGGGACTCGAACCCAAAACCTGGGGTACTAGGCACCAGAGTGATAGCCACTCGGCCATTCAGGCCCCTGTGTTATATATTGGTTCCTGTTTTGGAAGCAATTAGCCGTGAACATGGCATCAAATGCCAACAAACATCCCTTGTATCCTTGGGATATCATCGTATTTCTTCTCGTATTACATCTTCGGGTATTGCTTGTTCAAGATAAATGCTGTTGATTATGCACTGTATTTAGCAGTAAATGTTATTACACGCTAGATCACGCAAACTCCAAAACTTTTGCTGTGTTTCTAATTTCTTTTTGCCAGTTGCAATTATGGCTCATTTCCAACTTCCCGATCTCAAGATTTTAAGAGCGTTTGAAGTTCTTATGGGATTTGCACCTCTTCTAGATTCGCATGCACGAGGTATATTGCAGGGAAGTCCTCTTGAAGTGTAACCCTGTATAAAAGTAGATTTGGCAACATTTATGCATTGGTGTATATCGGTCAAACTTATATGTACGTGGGTCTGTAAAATATTGTTGTTTCTTATCCCACTTGGTAGACATCCAGACCAAGCCCACGAACGCGTATGACTTATGGTTGAAGGGAATAGGGGCAGCTTCTGTTGTGATGGAGCACTTATAGGTAGAAGTCTGATTTGGCTCCGTGACGCTCCACGGTCATATGAGAAACGGGACATACAATTTAAAGTGAATTCCGAACCACTACAAATATTCATGGCACAGCCGGGACTCGAACCCGAAACATGTGCCACTGAGAGCCAGAGGGCTAGACACTCGGCCATTCAGGTCCTTGTAAAATGTTTACTTTTTATATAAATCAGTACGTAATTTTGTTATTCTTCAGTTAGCTTGTAACTAACCGATTATTAATAATTTCTAATATGTATTGTAGTTTAATGAGAAGGAAACTAAAAAAAAAATCACAACAATTTTAGAGCTTTTATAATTTTTTTTTCTTTCTAATGCAGCTGGCAAACACAGACGTCTTGGATGCCTTAAGGCAAGTGCTGCACAGACGTACTCACTTTGCATTACCCAGGGGGCGCGTGTAACTTGAAGATAAGCTACGGACGCTGAGTAACAATGCCCCTGCAACGCTCTACGATACTATTAGACCGGGACCAACTTTTTAAAGTGGATTCCGAACCACTACAAACAACCATGGCACCTCCGGGACTCGAACCCAAAGTACCGAGCGCCAGAGCGCTAGCCACTCGGCCGTTCAGGCCCGCTTTTATAAATTAAGACTTATTAATTATTGTGTTATTATTTTTAAATAAAAGCAATCATTTAAATTTTATCAAAATTACAGGATGGATTAAAAACTTGCATTCGAATGGGTATAACTTAAAATAATGATACATACTGTATGTTACAGACCATTATACATATGTATCAGACAAAGGAATATATGAGACATCATTATCTGTTATGCGTCAGACTTCTTTACTAATTATGAATATTTAAAAAAATGCAGTAATTAATTTTGAAGTTTTGAATTTTTCCAAATAAAGTCTTTCAACAAAGACTAAATAATTAAATACTGATCTTTCTGATAACTTTCTTTAAAATTACCAACTTAAGAGATTAAATCGTTTTAATTTTTCATATTTTAAATTATAACGTTATCAGACATTAAATGTTATTATCATTCAAAACGACTTATTTAAAAATGAAAATTTATGTGCCAATTTAAATTCTTTACTTTTATTATTAGAAAAGGCAGATTAACTTTTAATTCAAAAGCGGCATCAAAAAAAAAAAAAGGAATAATCTTCCTACTCTAAAATAGTTATTCAAAAATAAACAATTTAATGATGCATTTTAGTGGCAGAATTTTTAACATGTTAAATTGCTCAAAAATTGAAAAACCTTTAAGCTGGAAAAAATTGAAAATAATAAGTTACACAAAATAAAAGTCATTATCCTAAAATCCCGTTTAATCTATGTTTCATGTGTTTTAACTTAGCTGTTGAAATTGTTCTTATTGATTACTTTCCATTGCTTATGATTGTTTTCTATCTATTTCTATTACTTCTTATTTTAAGCTAAATAAATAAAACATTACATCTCAATTTTCCTGAAGCAAACAAAAAAAAAAAACACATTTTAAGCTTTTAAAAATAAGTCAAAAAACAGCAATTATCAAATCAATGCTGTTATCAACATTCCCCAATTATATTTCACATAAACTCTTTGCTAAATTTCATATATATATATATTGCTTTCACATCTATTGCATTTCACATCTAGCCTATTATTACTTTTCATTGCTTTCTATATATTTCTATTGTTTCGTATTTATTTTAAGTAAAATAAATAAAACATTATATCCCCATTTTTCTGGTACAAAAAAAAAAAAAAAAATTATTCTAAGCTTTTAAAAATAAGTCAAAAGAACAGCAAATTATTAAATCAATGCTGTTATCAACATGCTCCAATTATATTTCACATAAACTTTTAGCCGGATTTCATATATATATATATACATCGATAATTCTACAGCCACAACTGTAAACAAATGTTTTCCGAAAACTATCGACATCATTATACCTCCTCTACAATCGAAAATCAACTCCATTGTTGCCAAAGAACAATACTTAAAACAGCAAATAAACCATAGTCCTGTTCCGAGTTAGTGACATTCATTCGTTTCTGTGTTGCTTAGAGATATTTTCATTACTTGTTTCCGATCGGTTCAAAGTTCAACCACAAGGGTGCGCTCGCGTTTTCCCAACTCTAACTACTCGTTGAGCCTCTTCGGCCAGTCTTTCTTTCACAGAATTTCCGAGCGTACTTCCAGCGGATCATTTCTCTTCGAGGTTTGGCAGCGCTCAGCGAGAATCATTTCACAATACGAGTTTTGGAACAAGTTAACAGATTTTTGCAAATTTCGTGGAGTAAAATAAGACTGTTGTGTTGATGTGTTTGACCGGAGAAAGTGAAAAACGGATAATAGTGTGGTGAGTTTGTTTCTTTTATTAAAGTTTTGAAATATTTTATGTGAAGTTTTAATATTACTTCAGGTGTAGATTTTCAAATAATTGACATTTTTTGAAGAAATTCTAATATAATAATAATAAAATAAATTTTATCAAATTTTATTTCTTTTATTAAAGTGTATAAAGTTTTGAAATATTTTACGTGAAATGTTTAATATTAATTCAAGTGTAGATTTCTAATTTATTTTGCGAAGTTCTTAGTATAATAATAAAATAAATTTTATCATAAATAAATTTGTTTTTTTATTAAAGAAAAGTTTTGAAATATTTTACATGAAATGTTTAATATTAATTCAGGTGTAGATTTTCGAATAATTGACATTTTTTTAAGAAATTCTAATAGAATAATAAAACAAAATTTATCAAAAAGAAATAAATTTAGAAAGAGTCTTTAAAAATAATGATAAAAATATTGAAATATTGTTGTGAATTAATAGAAAATTTTTATTTAAAAATATATATTTTTTTTGCTTATAAATGTTTTCAATCGTATATTATACGTATGTACATCTGCAGCGTATTTAAAATATATGGAACAAATCAAATAAAAGTTAAATTTTTATCAATGTATTTTATTTAATTTATTTTATTAAAGTGTATAAAGTTTTGAAATATTTTACGTGAAATGTTTAATATTAGTTCAGGTGTAGATATTCGAATAATTCACATTTTCTGAAGAAATTCTGACATAATAATAAAACAAATTTTATCATAAATCAATTTGGAAAGAGTCTTTAAAAATAATGATAAAAATATTGAAATATTGTTGTAAATTAATCGAAATTTTTATTTAAAAAACATATATTTTTTGCTTATAAATGTTTTCACTAGTATATTATACTTATGTACATCTGCAACGTATTTAAAATATATGGAACAAGTCAAAAGAAAGTTAAATTTTTATCAATGTTTTTGATATATTAAATATATCCTGAAAAATAATTATTAATTGATATATTAAATAATGAATTAAAATACTTTTAATCTAAATTTATTATCATTTGTGTTTTTGGATCTATACAGATAGTAATGGTTATTAACTAAAATTTTCCTATTGTTATAAAATAAAAATAGTTACTACTGAATGTACAATACAAATTAAATATTTTTTGTAGAATTTGTATTGAAAAGTATATTATTTTGTATAGAAATATTATTGGATTTTTGAAGTTCAATTTAATATTTTAAAAAGTTTTCAACTAAACTGACTTTTAAAGCCAATATTTTTTTGTTTTTAAATAATCTTTGTAACATTTTTTTGATCAATTATAATAATTATTTTAACAATTATTTGAAAGCAACAATTTCTTCAAAATTTAAAAAAAAAAAAAACTGAATATATGCTACTTTTATTATCCTTTTTAAAAATATTTTTTTTTTTAGAATTGATATCAAATGTGTTTAAAATTTTGATATCAATAAACTACATTTAAAAAAAATGTATGTTATAATAAGTATTTAAAAAAATAAGACTTATCAACTCAGAATTTAAATAAAAAAAAAAAGCTCTAGCTTTTAAAAGTATGTTCTTTTTAGATTTTTAGTTTAGAATTTTTTTATAAAGTCGTAAGTATTGTTAAAAAAAATATTTAATGAAAATTGAAATATTAACTTGATATTTTATATTCAAAGAAAATCATTAGCATGATATTTTGTATTTTAATCTTTTATACGGAAAATCTGAATGTTTTTTAAAAGTATTTTAACCTTTTTTTTTTACCTTTCATTACTTTAGATTTTATTATAATCACAATGTATCATTTCCATATTTATATGTTATGATGTATTAAAAAAAAATTAAATTTTTAGTGTTTACATGAAAAAGAAAAAACTTTTTATATTGAAAATAGTTTATAATGATTGTTTCTTTAACTATTTTTAATTTAATTTTTAAATATTTTAAGTTTACTATTTTAACCAATCGTTAGTGAATATTTTGAATAAATAATAGAGGCAAAAATTTTTCGGAATAAAAAATTCTCTTGTAGAATTTTTTTGTGTTTTACGAAAGTATTTATTCATATACATTTTGGAAAATTTAATGTAAGGTAGTCATTGTTTCTAAACAATTAAAAAATTAAAATAAGACATAATTATTTTCCTTATTTTACTTATTTTAGCGATACTTTTTTTGAACTTAATTGGAACTTAACGAGAAAAAATTATTAAAATCTAGGATTAATTTCATAAGTAAGAGGATTTTCTCTTCTCTTATATCATGACTAAATTAAAACGTTTAAAAGATGTAGTGTTCAAAATATAATGAGATGAAAACATTGTTTGCTTTATTAATTTTTTACAAAATTCTCAATTGTTCCTTCAAAATTTTTTTTTTCTTTACAGATATCTTTATCGATATTTTAAATGGATATTAGCGGTCACTATTATTTCCTACCAATATTCATAATATGCAGTTAAAATATTTTTGCAAATTGTAAACATTTCTTGAAAGAAATAGTGAATTTATATGTAATTATGATTAATGCAATGAATTTATGCATATTTAAGTTTCAATGAATTTATACATAGTTATATTCAATGTTTCATTCAATTTATTCATTTTAATTGCGTTAAATTATTTCCATTCTCAAGAAATTAATAAGATCTCAGCATATAAATGTTTTCTAATAAATACTGTAGTATTTAGAATATGCATAGTGAAAAATGAAAAGATTTGAATGATAACACTATTATTGAATAAAAAATTTAAATATTAATTTTAATTTGAGAAGTATTCATTTCAGCATATTATATAAATTAATAGCAAATATCTTAAAAGTTGAAAACAATTCTGCTCTACCATTGATATTACCGAAATTAAGCAATGATATTGCTAATTGCAACATAATAATTCACATAAAATAGCAATATATAGCAGATTTCTGTATACTAATTTTTCATGAGTAGAAATGAAATAGATCACTTCGGAAAATAACTGTTTTCAGTAAAAAAAAAAAAAAATATATATATATATATACTCACGTACTGATTTATACTTAACTATATATACTATGTATATATGTATTACTTGAAATGTAATGTATTAAAATTCATTTTAAAATAATTAATTATCCAACTAATTAATTATCCAGTAGTCCAACTGAAGGAGTTGGACTGTATGATTCTCAACATGAATTGCTTCATATTTGAGTCAGAAATCTGCAAATTTACTGCATTATTAAATTTGTTATGCTACAGTCTGTAATTTTACATGTTTTCTCAAGCCTAATATTGTCAGACAGAATGTCACTTATCTTTTTTGTAAAATGTCTAGTCCTGCATCCTTTTACTAGACGGTTCGCCTCATATCTTTTTACAGGATGCAATTTTTCTTGTTTCATTAAGTCACGGTTTCTCTGATGAAATGTCTAATTTATGCATGATTTCTAAAATTCAGTGAATTTCTTCTTGAATTCTGTCTAGAAAATATTAAACTTCGACATTTTTTTATTATATTTATGATATTCAGCAAGATTTGTTTCTGTAGCGGTCTGTATATCGATTTTGTTAACTTTATAAGTCGATTTTTTTAAACACAACTTGTGTAATTAATCATGTTCGTGATCATTTCTACTTGTAGTGTTTCGCTTAATTATTGTTTGACTTTAAGTTGTTTGAATTTTATTTTGCTTGAAACGTTTTGTTTTTGTATATTCGTCATGGACTTGAATGGTCGAGTGGCTAGCGTTCTGGCGCTCTGTACCACAGGTTTAGGGTTCGAGTCCCCGGCGGTGCCATAGAAGTTTTTAGTGGTTCAGAATCCACTTTTGGCCGTAGGTCCCGGTCTCATATGACTGTAAGAGCGTCACGGAGCAAAAGTCAAACTTCTACCTACTTGTGCTCCATCACAACAGAAGCTACTTCCTTCAACCATGAGTCTAGATTAGATATCTACCAAGTGGATAAGTAACAACATATTCGTCATTTTAAAACTAAAGCAGTTATGAAACAATTTTTAACTTTTAAAATGTTTTAGATTAATGTACTTATTAATGTATGTTATTTAAGTTGACTTTTCAGATTTAAAAAAATGTATAATCTCAGAAATTTGTAAACTCTCATATAACAGGGTAAACGAATATGCGGCAAATATTATGGCTTGAAACTATCCTTTTGAAAATCACTGATAATCCGCTGTTACATTTTTAGTTTATTAAATTAAACATTTATATAAAAAATAAAAGTGCAAAATTACCTAATTTACAGTTAAAATATATTTGAAATTTTATTGCATTGTAAATTAATTGCTTGGATACTGAATGCATATTCCCAATCCTGATACAAGAATACTTTTATGTCCTTCTGCCTTCAATAAATATTACTGCTTTGGACAAACATAACCAGATTTTGAAAATTCCAAGATCCACTTATTAAATTAATTTTGACGTGGAATAAGAAAGATTACATTTTGAAAATTATGTATATTAATCAGATTTCCTTTATAATGATTTTCACATTCACTTTGTTTTTTTCATTAATTTTCATTTGTTTATTACAATTAGAAAGATGAATCAGCTCCTTTGTTTTTAATTGTGAGAAAAATTGTGGAAGTTAAAAAAGTATTTATAAAACAAAAACAAATACAATTTTTTACGAAAAATATTCACATGCTATTGAGTATTTGAAAGTAACAGTTTAATTACCAAATATAGCGTACTGTTTATGATTTATTAAAATGTATAATAACATTTATAAATTATGGAAAATATTTTTATTCATAATATCTGTAGTTTATAACATTCTTAATAATGGCTGTTTAATAGCTAAGAATTCATTAATAGCCTTAAATAAATATTTTTGCTAAATTCAAATATTATTTTATATTCATATGCTAACGAGCTTTTGTAATTAGCAGCTTAACTCCAAAATATAGCGTGATGTTTGATTTGTTAAAAAAGTGCCATAAAAGTTATAAATTGTGGAAAATATTTTTATTAATAATAATATATGTATTTATAACATTCATAACAATGGCTGCTTAATAGCTAAGAATTCATTAATAGTCTTAAATAAATATTTTTACAAAATTCAAATTTTTGATGAGTACTATTATCAACAATTGTTTAGAATCAAATAAGTCGTGTAAAAGATAATATAAAAGAGAACATAACTTTAAACAAATAGGGAGTTTTAATCCAAATAGCAATCTTTTAATTTATTTTGAAACAGCATTGCTTATTCAAGCATGCTTTGATGACAGTGTAAAATCTTGTTTATTTTTAGAATATCCATAACCTAAGGCCTTTTTGTTTCAAATAAAACGGTTTATTTAATAAGCTACACAGAAAGCGCTGTAAAACAATCAGAACATCAAATACAGCAGAAAACTTGTTTCTGCTTTACAATGCCTTGAAGTACTTCTTAAACTTAATTGTTAATTCTTCGTAAAATCTGCTTTGGTCATGACATTTGTATTTGTGTAAGATATTTACTTAAGTTTGATACTGTTTACTTGTTTAAAAACTCAGTTATTTTGGAGAGTATATGAAACTAACTTGCCCTCCGGTATGTAAAATGAAATATAAGCAAAAAAAAAAAATTAATTATGAATTAATTAAAATAAATATAATATCAGTAAAATAATAATTAAAATCATTTTAGTTCTAATAGGGAATTTGTGCTGATTAAATACATTTGACCATAAAGTTTATTAATTTTTTTTTAATTTAAAAAAAGTTTATATGTTTCAATCATTAGATTTAAAAATTAATTTCTATTCCCAAAACGCATTTAATTTGAAGATAAATTGCTTTTCATGTACAAAATGTTTTAATTTGGTTAATAATAATTCAATAGATTCAAAATTCTAAAAATATGAATAATTGATTTTGATTAAAATTGGGTTTCTGAAATTCTCTTTTAATTCAAAGTTGTGTAAAATTAAAGATTCAAAGAAGAATATTGAGCAGAAACTTTTAAATCAATATTTATTTTTAAGTAGCATAAAGCGTTCATTCATCTATCAAATTAAAAATTGCTGGAATTAAAGTAGCACGCTTCCAGAAGAAATTTTTGTAATTAATTTCCTTAAAGATAAGAGGTTTCAAAAAAATTAAATGTGAGCTTATTGCATTTTAAAGGGGTATTTATGTTATTACTGTTATGTCTTTTTAACTCGAATAATAAATTTTTAAAAATGAAATGTATTTTAAATTAGCCAGGAACAAATTTTTATTTTTAAGTTTAATTTTCCAACTGGAAAATAAAAATGTGCATTTTATTTATTTTTTGCATATATATATGCATGAGTAGAAAATATTTCTTGTCCCAAGTACTTGTTAAAATGGAAGTATTTTTTTACTTACGAATAAATAATTATGATTTTTTCATCACACGTATACAGAGAAGCATTGTATTTTAAGTTAATAATATGATAGTTTAATGGTTCATTATGAAGAGGAATTGAATGTCCCATTTGAGTGATACAGTGGCTTACTCTCTAATTTGATATCTAGGTGACTGGGCACCTGTAGGAATACAGAATATCCGATTAGCAAAAAATACACTAAACTTAATTTTTTTAATTTATCTTGCTTTAATAAAACCAAAGCAAAAATTCAATATATATATAATATAGTGTGTGTGTCTACATCTCATCAAATAAAAAAAAGCTTAAATCTTAAATAAATAAATTACGTAGAAGTATTTAAAACATAGTAAGACTGAAGCTTTGTCTTGGATATTTTTGAACATTAAAACTTTGACATAAAAATTAAAACCTTCCTTCTCAACTCTTCGTAAGAGAATCTAGCTACCAATATACCTAGCTTCACCATTTCTGACAATACATGTCGATAAATTTTGAATTTTTCCTATCGTTGATACTTAGTGACGTCTGCAGCAATTTCTTCATAAATTAGGTCAACATTTAAGTCATCTTCCATAACCACCTTCGTAAGCTATTAAGTGACGTTTCTGATTCCTTCAATATATGTTGAGTTTCAGACGGTACGACCTCAACAGCAATAGTAATATTTCTCTCCCTGTTTTTGTCCTTTGAAAAAGTGGAATATATCGCTAAATATATTTCAAGAATTTATTAATATTCCTAGTTTGACTACATGCCAGTCAGGCTTATTCGACATTGAGTACATTATTTTTTTATGATGAAATTTTTTCAAAACCACTATATACTACACTGCTACATCACTGTGTGTTGCCTCAGAATACCCATGGGAAGGCACTTTTTATATTCTTTCAATCATTTTATTTACATTTGGGTCCAATGGTTGAATCAGAGTTATGGTATTTTTTGAAAGATACATATCCACTAACATTAAGTCTCGTGTTCTGATATTTTGGCCTTTTTTATTAACTTGGAACATTGTCCAAAAGGAGAGCTTTTTGTGTTTAGAAGTTCTTAACTCTGAACTAAGATATAAGTGTTTCTTAATTCAGAAATTTAACATTCCTAAAATTTTGATGATAAAGTATTATTATCAACAGATTTCATCAATGTTTCCATTATTACTCAAAATGTCATAAATCGTTGATCTACCAGAATCAAAAAGTTTTTGAAAGAACAGTTGGAGTTTATAAGATCTTTTCATAACGTAAAATTTGTCAGAGGATAAAATGGTTTTTATATTAAATCATACATAATGTTTTTATTAGACAAAAAAAAATGTCGTTTTTATTTAAATCAGATACACTGATTACTAACCATCGCTATTCCCACAACCAATCTAAATATTTCCTATTTTTCTTATGTACGTTCTTTTATTAGACACCAGATGTCCGACCACCAGGATTTTTTGAACCCAACATAGGGAATCCATCAATTCCCGAAGGATTTTGGATGTGCATCCCTAGTTTCCGTGACTTTTAGGCATTAGAAAAGGATAACAAAAATATCACAGTAAACGATCAATTCACTTACGTCACAATAAATATCAATGTACATGCTTTAAGATAAATTGCTGAGTAGTAGCAAGTTACAGACATGATTAATTTACTGAAATTCAATATAACAATTGAGATAAGCTGCAAAGTGAGTAAAAAGTTAAAGATTTAACAGAGAAGAATGACTCATCGCCAAATCACGTGTTTCAATATTGCTTCTAAATAGTAGGGGTATCAGATTAAAGAGCGTTTACTGTGTCTTTGTCGATTATTCGAATAAATAATAATAATTGTTACTTACTTTTAGAGAATGTAAAATATTTGCTCAGACATAAATTGTTCAATAATCGTTCGCCAAGCATCGGAGTTTTATTAAACACTATATTTTATGTATCCTCTTATAGTAATGGAACGATTTTTGCATTTAAACCACAAAATTATATTAGTAAAGTATTTAATTCTATAATTACTAAATACGTAAAAAGTTTATATAACTGAGTACATTTTAAGGAAAAAAAAAATTGAAAGTAGAAATTCTTACAAAAATGAATATGAAAAAACTTTCTTACAAAAATAAATAAAATACAAAAACATTGATGTGAATAATGAAAGGTTTTCCTAATGATACATTTCTAGTCTGTTAATTTATGTGTATTTTTTCATTTATTTGCAATATTAGCATTGGAGTTGAATTAATCCTATTAAAACGTGCAATTGTATCAATTTTGTTTAAGAATATCATATAAAAATCAATTAAGTTGTTGCCAAATTATAAAAATATCTCCAAAAGGGTATTAGTAGTCATGTAAAATAATTTACTCTCAATTCACTTAACACAAAGTGACTTTAAAATAAAATATTTTTTCATAATAAACAACTTTAAAATTTATTTTCGCTCTCATATATTTCATAGGGATTGTTTATTTCTTAAAAAATGTATAAAACAATAAATTACAATTGTTACACTTAGAAAATATTCACTAGGAAATATTAAATCCTCAATGGCAATTAATGCTTGTATTAACATCTTTCTAATTTCATTTGAAAAAAAAAAAAATTATTAAAATTTTAAATAATTTGAAAATTCTGTATAATATTCTGCAATAAAAATAACCTTTAAAACAACATTTATACAATACCAAACCACATTTAAAAAACATCAATATGTAGTTAATAACTAATTAATGTAGAATCACTAAATTTTCACTTCTTCGTTACAAATTATGAACAGCTTAGTATTTTGCGTCAAAACATTGCGAATTATATTAAACTTTTTGAAAAATTCAAATTCTCTAAATTACATCTATTTATTTTGATTATGTGATTGTGATGTATAATTTGTTAAATACCCCATTGCAAGTTTTCAATTTATTTGTTTATTTATAAACAATTTTCGAATTCGGTGCCGTTTATATTTCCCCCTAGAGAGATATTAGTAAGCTACTAATATCTCTACTAAATCCATCAATAGCAAGATAATAAAAAAAAAGTGATTTATAAAAATGAAATACATATAATCCATTTATAATTTTTTTCAGTAATATTTTTTTCCGCTTGGAATTGTACCAAAAAACCAATTAATTCAATTATTAATCCTTAATTTGCTAAATAATGTTTTTAAATAATTTTATTAAGTACTTAAATTCTGAAATAGATGTATTTATTAAAGTTTTGGATATTTTTAACTTTATATAATACTCATGAATAAGGTTAAAAATATCATTAATATTCAATACATGAAATCTAAATTAATTCATTACGTAAAAAATATTTATGTTAAAAATATATTTTATACTGATACAATGTGACACTTTGTTTAATTTAAATGTATTTTTTTATATTTTACCATCAGTGAACATTTATTTAGAAATAAGCTAATATCTCTACTAATTCCATCTGTAGCAAGAATATAAAATGAAACATTTATAGGGAGGATATACATATAATGCATGTATATTTTTTTTGTTAGGATTTTTTTCCCTTGAATCGTACTAAAATAAATTAAATTTGGCTGTTCATTCTTGATTTGCAAATGAATAAATATGTCAAATAATTAAATTGATAAAATAATTGATACTTATTATAATTTTGGATATTTTTTAACCTGATGTGATACTCATTAATAAAGTTAAAAAATATCATTAATATTCAAACATGAAACCTAAATTAATTCATTACGTAAAAAAAAATATTTATGTTAAAGATATATTTTATACTGATACAATGTGATACTTTGTTTAATTTAAATGATTTTTTTTTTTATTTTTACCAACAATCCACATTTATTCAGAAAATAATACTAATATCTCTACTAATTCCATCAGTAGAAAGAATATAAAACGAGACATTTATAGAGATGATATACATATAATGCATTTTTAATTTTTGTAGCATCATTTTTTCCCCTTGGAACCGTACTAAAATAAATTAAATTTAGCAGTTAATTCTTGATTTGCAAATAAAGTCTTTGAATAAATATGTCAAATAATTAAATTATAAAATAAGTATGATACTTATTAAATTTTTGGATATTTTTACCAACCTTGTATAATACTTAAATAACGTTAAAAATATCATTAATATTCAATACAGATGAAATCTAAATTAATTCATTACGTAAAAAATATTTATGTTGAAAATATATTTTATACTATACAATGTGAACGAATTCAAATGTATTTTTTATATTTTACCATCAGTGAACATTTATTTGAAAATAAGCTAATATCTCTACTAATTCCATCTGTAACAAGAATATAAAATGACACATTTATAGGGGAGTGATATACATATAATGCATGTATATTTTTTTAGTAGAACATTTTTTTTTTTGCCTTGAAATCGTACTAAAATAAATTAAATTAGGTAGTTAATTCTTGATTTGCAAATAAATAAATATGAATAATTTCATTAAAAATAAGTATGATTCTTAATAAATTTTCTTATTAACATTTTGGATCATTTTTTTTTTTTTAGTTATAAAAAATATTTTTAATTATTTCAAAACATGAAACCTTAATTAATTCATTACGTAAAAACAATGATTTATGTTAAAGATATATTTTTATACTGTACATGATACTTTTGTTTAATTTAAATGATTTTTTTTAATTTTACCATTTCAACATTTATTCTGTAAAAAAAAACTAATATTTCTGTAATTATTCATCAGAAAATTTGTTCTCTACGAACATTTATAAGATGAAGCATATCATTTTTAATTTTAGTACATCATTATTTCCTCTTGGATACTAATTGAAATTAAAAGCAAAAATTCTTGATTTTAACAAAAAAGTCTTTGAATCAAATATGTCAAAATAATTAAATAATAAAATTGTGTTGATTTTTCATTAAATTTGGCAGATTTAACCTTGCCTACAATACTTATTAAAACGTTAAAAATTTCATTTATTCAATATATGAAATTGTGTTCAAAAAAATGATTTACATTTTTATGTTGAAAATATATTTTACAAAAAGAAGATACTTTGACCATTGAACATTCATCATTCAGAGATAAGCAAAAACATCCCCAAATTTGCCAAAAGTTTTCAGACAATATAAAAAATGACACATTTTTAGAACATTTCATATAATGTTTTGCTGTTTTTAGTATGATATTAGAAGGGGGAGGAAAAATTAAAGAAATTTCTAACCGTTAAGATTATGTTTTTACAATACACTGAGTAAACAAAAATATTTATATTCTGTAATTATATTTTTTATTAACATTTTGAAGAAAATTTTTAGCATGTATAACAAGAATTTTTGAACATTTCAAAAAGTGTTGATAAAATTGATTTAAAAACATTTTTAGCAAGTTTGTTGTTTCTATTTTAAGATTTTTTAAAATTAATTAGTTTACATTTTATTGGAACATTTATTAAAAAAGATAATTCTCTTAGATCTGTCATTAAATTATTTAATTAAGATACTTATTAAATATATATTAAATTATTTTCAAAAGTTGATCGTTTTATAATAATTTTGAGCCTTGCAATATTTATAATAATAAAATTGTTTTATGAAAAAGATTATTAAAACTTTAAAAATTTGCATGATTTGTACATTGTGCAAAATAGTGTTAAAAAGATTACATTTTTACGTTGTAAATATGAAGATACAAATGATTATAAAAATTATATTGTAGCTGAAGAGATAATAAAACTTTAAAATTAAACTTTGCAAAAGTTTGCAGACAAGTTTTTTTCTTTAGAACATTTCGTTTTGCTGTTTATGTTATGATATCAGAAGGGGAGGAAAAAATTAAAGAAACTCTTTTTAACCGTAAGATTATGTAATTTTACAATACACTGAGTAAACAAAAGATATTTTCTTTGGCATGACTGTTTTATATTTTTATTGATTTTTTTTTATAGACAAGTATTAAAGGCTTTCATAGCATGTATAACAAATATTACACCAACACGGGTTTCATGAATTGATTTACAAACATTTATATCAAGTTAGGTGTTTGTATTTTTTAAGCATTTTTAAAATATAATTAGTTTCAATTTTCTGGAAATGCAAAGAGAATTATTAAAAAGATAATTCCCTTAGATCTCTCATTAAATTTGTCCAAATTTATCACTTTAAAATAATTTTTCCTTGTAATATTCATAATAAAACTGTTTGCAAATATATAAATTTTTAACTTATCTTTACACTCATGTCCATAAATTAATTATAATTCAGAATCACACAGAAATTGAACTCTAAAATAAAAATTTCACCTGTAGAATTATCACACACATCTTGAAAAAGAATATGCAAATTACAGGAAACCACCAGATGGCGCGGATAGTACGTCACAATGACGAGTGTAAGAGAGGGGGTATATAAGGAATGGTGTCAAAGTAGTAAAATTGTTCACAAGCGCTTTAAAACAAGCCTTTCAGTGCAATAACCGCATTTATGGCACAAAGTTTTGGATGATTTTTTACGTGGTAGAATTATCGGACGACTGGAATGTGGGCGTACCCAGCTGGAAGTATCCGAGGAACTTAGAATCGCCCAGAGTGTCATCTCCAGGCTTTTTCTTTCCAAGATGATGGTAATGTGAGTAGATGTTATAGAGCACAGTCTCCCCCGAGTTACAACCCCGAATGAGGACCGGTATTTAGCAGTCACTGTCAAAAGAAACAGACGGAGCACAGCATCAGACCTGTCTCGTCAGCTCTCTTCAGCTACCGGTACGACAGTTTCAAGGCAGACCGTGTACAGACGCTTAAAAAGATATTGGTCTATATGCTCGTAGGCCTGTCAGATGTGTTACACTTACCGCAACACACTGTCGCCTGCGATTAACCTGGAGTAGAGAGCATGCATTGTGGACACCGCAACAGTGGCCTTTAACTGATGTTTTCCGACGAGTCCACGTTTAGTTTGCAGTCTGATTCTCACCGGACTTTCATATGGAGAGCGCTAGGTACCCCTTACCACCAAGAGAACACCATTGATCGACACCGTTACGGTGGTGCAGGATGGCTCGTTTGGGGAGGAATTATTCTTGGTTCCAGAACTGACCTGCATGTTCAGAGTGTAACGATGACAGGCCACATCTATCGGGATGTCATTCTGGAACAAGATGTACGTTTGTTTCGGGGCGCTATGGGTGCTGAATTTCTGTTTATGGATGACAACGCCCGTCCCCACCCGTGCAAACATTGTAGACGAATGCCTTCAATTGGAGGATATCACCCATATGGATTGGCCAGCGTACTCACCGGACTTGAATCCAATAGAGTATGTGGGGATATGCTTGGCCGACGAATTGCAGCCCGTCAACCCCCTCCCACCTGTCAACCGGTACTTCGGAGGGCATTGCTTGATGAGTGGTGTAATATTCCCCAAGATCAGATTGATAATTTGATACTCAGCATGCCTAGGCGTTGTGAGGCCTGTATTGCATCGTCCGGGAGACATACTCCATATTAACCATCATACTAACCATGTTATACTGTTTTTTTGTAAAATAGGTTTTTTTGAAATTTGCTCCAGGGAGTAAAAATCGCAATTTTATTAATTATGTCAAACATATAGCATCTTTTTTGCTCTTTACCTTTTGTTTAATAAATAGACTTTACAAATAAGTCAAATTTGTTTTGCTTCTGTCTCTTTCTTTGCCTGAATTTCATTATCCTTAATTTATGGACATGCAGTGTAGTACAATGATTACATTGTATTACAATTATTACAACGTATAAAATTACATTGCACAGTGTAGTACAATGATTACAACGTATAAAATTACATTGCACATTCTAGTACAATGATTACAACGTATAAAATTACATTGTGCATTGTAGTACAATGGTTACATCGTATAAAATTACATTGTACATTGTAGTACAATGATTACACTG
This sequence comes from Caerostris extrusa, assembly GCA_021605095.1. Classification (NCBI taxonomy): domain Eukaryota; kingdom Metazoa; phylum Arthropoda; class Arachnida; order Araneae; family Araneidae; genus Caerostris; species Caerostris extrusa. The sequence goes on along the minus strand of BPLR01008571.1, from coordinate 133,071 downwards.
TATATAATTACATTGTACGATGTATTACAATGTTTACAAAAATTACATTACATTTGGAGGTAATTAAACTTTTAACCCTTTGTTTCGAGGGCTCCGGAGCGGAGCCATTTAAAATTTGTCTTCAAGCTCGAGGGCTCCGCTTCACAGAGACAATGCAAATAACAATATAAGTAATGCGTTTCTTTTAATGCGGATATCAAACTTGCATGTGAATATGATCTTTTCACTATAATCGCTTCGAGTGGCTGGTAATACGAATAAAAAAAACTTCTAGTGCAATGGAGTTAAATATTATACTTTTTTGAAACTTTTGGCAAAGTTTAATATTTAAAAGTTTGCAGACAACAAACAGTTTTTTTTTTTTTTTTAGAACATTTCGTTTTACTGTTTAACCATCATGATATCAGAGGGGGGAGAAATTAACAAAACTTTAACCGTAAGATTATGTAATTTTACAATACACTGAGTAAAAAAGATTCTCTCTGACATGGTTGTTTTATATTTTTATTGAATTTTTTTAAAAAAGATTTTCGTAGCATGTATAACATGAATTACATCAACACAGTTTTGATAAATTGATTTAAAAACATTTTTATCAAATTTGTTCTTTCTATTTTAAGCTTTTTTTTTAAATTAATTAATTTCATTCGAAAATTAATTACTTAGTTTCATTTTTTTGGAAATGCAAGAGAAATATTAAAATGATATAAATAAGCACTGTCCAAGTTGATAATTTTTAAAATAATTTTCCTTGTAATATTTATAATGATAAAACTGTTTGCAAAAATACGATGATTCCATTGTAGAAAATTACACTGTGCATTGTATTACAATGATTACAAGAATTACATTGTATTAAGAGATGATTAAACTTTTAAATATTAAACTTTGCAAAAAGTTGTGAAGATGTCTACAATGATTTTTATTCAAAAAAAAAAATTAATAAATGATAATAATAATAATAATTAAAGCTTTCATTAACAATAAAATTTGTATGTTAAATATATTGTAATAAATGTATAACATAAAAAATTCTGGCGATAGATGCCAAATGTTTCGGGTTCGAGTCCCAGCGGTGCCATGAGTATTTGTAGTGGTTCGGAATCCACTTCAAACCATAGATCAAGGTCTAATATAACTGTAGAATGTTGGACGTCGGGTTGACAACCATACCCAGTAAAAAAAAAAAAATTAACGTCACCTGTCACGAAATCTCCCAGTAAGCAGATGGCCTTGGCCCATCATGGGGTTGTTGCGCCATTGATGATGATATAAAAATATATAATATTCATATTTGACAAGAAAAGTGGATTAAACAAATTTTTATGCCTTTAAAATTATGTAAAAATTTAAAATGCAATGTATTTATAATATGTAATAAATTTAAAAATCCATAATTATTACATAACTTTATCATGTTTCATTTTTTAATTATAATAAGTTGTTTTTCGTAATCAAACATAATTCTGTTTAAAATAACATTACTTCAATTTTCCCATTTCGTTTTCTATTTTTATTTAAGAAACACTGGGGGCTGATGGCCGATGGCTAACGCTCTGGCGCTCGGTAAGACAGGCTTCAGGTTCGAGTCCCGGTGGTGCCCTATGTTTGTAATGGTTCAGAATCTCCTTTGGACCTACGGTCTAATAGGATGGTAGAGCGTTGTTGGGGTAGTGTTACTCGTGTCAGTAGCATGTCTTCAAGCTACACGTGCCCCCTAAATGAGTAACAGCTTTGCAGCTTCCTGCTTATGGCATAAAGACTAACTGTCTGTGTGCTGCCAGCTGCATTCGAACATCACCATTTAAGAAATACTCATTTAAAATAATTGACATGCAAACTGGTTTAAAATAATGAATTTTAATTCTAGTCAATTTTTTACTCTTCAACTAAAAAACAATCAGTTAAAAATTCGTAATGCATGTGTAAATTAATCCTTTATTACTGTTAAGCAGGTTTCATAAAATGCTGGTCATTTAGTATTTCGACACTTGTTCGAGTCTCTTTGTACCATTATCCATGCGGAACTTCTAGGCTTGATTCGCAAACAGCCCTTTCCGATTTTGTGAGAGAGTGGCACCTACGGTAATTTTCTCATCAATACCACCGACGCGAAGCAATCTTCAATCGTCTTTCTCGAAGAAGTTTTCGATCAGCCATCCTTCCAGCCATTCCTTTCGTAGAAAACTTCTCTCTGAAGAAAGCAGTTTTTAATCGCGTAGAGCGATATGTTTTCTCCACATTGTTAAATGATCCAATGTTTTCCAAAAGATTTCTCTGTATGCAAGATATGAAATAAATTCAGTCTGTTAAGTCGTGAGATGAAAATATTTCTTTTGACCTTTACTTTCAAGACAACGAGTTTTTATTTGACTATTTTTAAAGTTATTTGATATTTTTATACATATATGGTGCATGAATTTTTTTTTAAATGATCACGGACACTAATTAGTGACTTAGTCAGACTTAATATTTTTAATTTTTTAAGAAAAAAATTGTTAAAACGTTATTTATTGTTACTCTCATTAAAAGTGACTATATATCTATATTTATCTATATTTATTATTATATCTATATTTATCTGTAATAATTCAGAATAGTGCTGTTATTTCTCTTAATAATCTTAATCAAGGAATATCAATACTACTATATATCTATGAATGACAATATATCTAATATAATGCCCAATTCATGATTCAGTGGTAACGGGAGCCGCTGACGATCAATCCGCTGGCTTTTGTGGACATTGTTTCAAAAAAAAAAAATATTAAAAAAAAAAAAAAATTAAAGTCAATTCTTAATTTTTTCACTCTATTGCAGAAAGTCCTTTATAAATAATTTTCAATCATTTTTTTTAACTTTATTTGGCGCCATCTATTGGTAGATATATGCAACTTAAATCTAAAAAAAAATAAAATGAATTAATTAAATTTAATTGCTGAATTAATATTTGAAAAAAAACTATATTAACATCAAGTGTCATCCACTACAAATTCAAAAAAATGTATTTGAACTTGAGGGGATGAATAAAAAAGTATTTTATGAACGACTGAAAATTTTAACTATATATAGGGAGAGTGTGAGCTAATAGAAGGAATTGAAAAAGAGGAGACTCGAAGGCGCTTGTAATGTTTGCACCTTGCCTCGTTAGTCTGATATCTGGTAGGAGTTTTCCATTTTTCTCCCATATGATACGCAAATACGGAATAGTTCCCCCTATATGTTGTACCGGAAGGCACTACCCTCCTTCAGCGTCCTGCTTCTTCAGGATAGCTGCTGCCTATCATGGATAGACTACTGATGGAGTGCCCATTCCGTGTTGCCGGACAACATAACAATTATGCAATTAAATATGCTGCATTTGTGCAGATTACTTTGTTAAAATGTTTCTTTGTATGTTGAATGTAATTTAAAAGATATTTTTTTTTAATTTTCGTTTTATTAGACATTTTTGTGAATCTCATATGAATTACTGAAATATAAGTACGAATATATATAAGTTTTTATAATTATCTTATTGTCAAAAGGTAAAAAAATGCATTTTATTGATAAAATACTAGTTTCTAGTAAGCGAGTGTATAATATTAGATTATATTCCAATAAACATTTGGTTATTCTAATTGAATTTCCGAGTTCAGTCTGTGAGAAAAGAAAAAAAAAGTTTTTCAGATTTTATGGTAATGACTACTACTTCCTTGCAACAAAAAATAACTGCTTTAAACAGTTATCTGAATGTAAGTGAATTATATAAATTTAAAAATAATATCGTTTAAAAATATGAATAACAACTTCCTTTCAAAAAATCATATTATTAGCAAATGCACAGTAAATAATTCCCAGACATCAATACATTGGACTTTTATCTAATGGATTATGCAATGGGTACAGCACTTCTGTATCGAATTTCGAATGTCAACCCTAATGGACATATCATATAAGAAATATCGGGAAATAAATTAAAAATGAGGTCTACTGCATGTCATATGAGCTAGAAAGGAAAGCCAAGAAGACTTATCTTTCAAATAATATCATATATATATATATTATCATATATATATTTTCATATATCATATATATATTTACCAATTGGCTGGTCTATTGGTTGTTAATCCATTTCGTAGTGTTATCACACGGTCGAGTCCTTTTTGTAAAAATAATAAACAATAATAATTTATTATTATTTTATTTATATACTCAGACCTTATTTCAATTCCTTCTATTAGCTCACACTCTCCTATATATATATCTTGTTCAAATTTTCAATCGTTAATAAAATACTTTTTTTATTCAACCACTCAAGTTAAAATATATATATATATATTTTTAATTTGTAGTGGATGACACTGGATGTTAATACAGTTTTTCAAATATTAATTCAGTAATTAAATTTAATTGATTAATTTTAGTTTTTTTAGATTTAAGTTGCATATATCTACTAATAGATGGCGCCAGATAAACTTAAAAAATGAATGAAAATTATTTATTTTTATTTTAAATTATTTTATTTAAATTATTTTATTTTTAAATTATTTATTTTAAATTATTTATTTTAAATTATTTATTTTAAATATTTATTTTAAATTATTTATTTTTAAATTATTAAATTTTGAAAATTATTTATTATTATTATTAATTATTTTATTATATTTGTGCAATATAGTAAAACAAGTAGAAATTGACTTTTAAATTTTTTTTTTTATATTACTTGTTTTTAAATTGCTGTAAAAATTGGAATTTCTAAGCACATTCAAACATGGAATGGTGATACGATGTTTTAAAACGAATAGCTTCAACTAAAGCAATATTTTTTTTTTTTTAATTTTAGAATAGCTACAAACTATTCAAAGAACTAAATTCTGATCTTTTACACTGAATGTTTTATTTTTGATTGAATATTTTAACTATACAATTTATAAGTTTCGTTTTCTAATATTTTTAGTATCTCTAACTTTTAAGTTTCTCAATATGGTAAACATTTCCATTTGATTTTCTGTTGGTCTTATGTGCAAATTTATACTCTACGCATTTATAGTTATTCTGTTTTCTTTAGAAACAGCATCTGACTCTTAAGGTGGGATTAATAAATGACTTTTTACACTTAAATGATGCAATTACATGACATATGATTTTTAAGTGATTACGAAAATTATTTTTTAATTTTTATCTTTAATATAAGAATAATTTCGTAAATTAATTTGTCACTAAAATTTTATATATTGTTCTATATACTTTTTTATATATTTTGTACACTATTTTTATATACTATTTGGGAACCTAATAGCCGAGTGTCCTAGCGCTCTGGCTCTCGTACCACAGGGTTTGGATTCAGAGTCTGGTGGTCTCCTGAATGTTTGTAGTGGTTAAAAATACACTTTAAACTGTAGGTCCCGGTCTAATATGACTGTAGAGCGTTGGGCATAGGGTTAACAAACCTACTTTCAAAAGGAAAACATCTCCTTCTCGAAATCTGCGAGTAGACAGAGGGCATTGACTCCAAAGGGGGCTGTTGCGTCAATGAAGGAGAAAAAGTTTATTTTTGAACAGCATGAAGTTCATTTATTAACTTTATTATTAGAAGACAATGTTGACTACTATTTTACAAAGTAAATGTTAAATTAGAAAACTGTTTAAAATATTATAAAGCATTATATTTCAATAATATATGTATTATATACATTATATTTTTATGCATCTATACAGTTTAAAACATTTTTGTTTGAATTTTTTTTTAAATGGTTCGATTTTAAATATAACGACTTTCTGTTCAAGCATGAAATTTAAATTACTATTTTTGTACTACAATACACGTATAAAGAAATTCAGGGGTTAACAGGAATCACCAGAGACTTTCAACCATTGCAACCACATTTTATCAACACAATTTAGAACGACCAATCTGAATACCCCATCCCGTCTTCATAGTAGCAGTACTTTCTTGCCTGCATGTTTATCGTTTTCGCTTCCCACAAAGCCTTTGATTCAATGTTACTCACAAGATTAAGAACCAAACTTCATTGGTTTGATAAGCGCCGTCTTTCTTTATATAATTAAATCTCAAAAATAATATTTTTATATTAATCAGAACTTTAAATGAAGCTAAGTGAAATGGTAAAATTAATCCATTTTTTTCATGTATGAATTAAGTATGATGTTTATTTGCTTTTAACTGAAATTTATTTAGTTCCAATTTATAAATATACATATTTTATCTTATCATTTGATATTTAATTTTTTTATTTATTAAAGTTAAAAGGAATAGCAATGGAAAATTCTTAAATTTATCTATTTTTTAAAAAGAATCTTTGCACGGACATTTTTTTTTTCCTACAATGAGGTTTATACCCAGTTATGGAAAATATTATACATGAAATTTCTTTTTTAAATGGTTCGATTTTAAATATATCAACTTTTAGTTGACGTATGAAATTAAAATTACTATTGTTAAAAATAATGAGTTTCAATTATGTTTATACAAAATGCATATGTGTTAAAAAGTATATATTGCTTCATATTTTTATAAAAGTATGTGAAGCAATTATTATTGTCTTGTAACGTATATATTTGGCTCAAATTGTCAAAAAAATGTCCTTTTAGGGTTTATAAGTATATAATTTTCGAAAATATAGAGAATGCACCATGAACGAATTTTAAAATGAATTATTTTTAAAATTACTTGACTCAAACTGACAAAAAAAAATGTCCTTGTACGTTTTGTAATTATATAATTTTCGGAAAGAATAGACGACGTACCATGAATTATATCAAATTTTAAAGGTTAATATTTAAAGTCATTTTCATTTATCTCAGAATTTTATACTTCAAATATTTCATTACATTTTGATATCTGCTATCAAAAAATTGAAATTATTGATTTTAATTCAGCCATATTATTATTCAACTTCGTAATCGTATCTAGTTAGACAATGCTATAAATAAAAATATATAAAGGAGCACGAGCAAAGAGATCTGTAACATTCATCAATGTCAAACGCCTTGCATCGTTTGTGAATTTGTAAGAATGTTACTGAAAGCTGGATCAAGTTGTCTGCCATCAAATTCTATGGGGAATAGCGAAGAATATCTGGAATAAGACTTTAATCTTCCTAAGACTTAGCGCCAGTCCCGCGAAATTCTTTGAAATAGACAGAAAGTGAGTTTTATCTCGAGACAGATATTTTCTCATTCCTTCTCGTGGCCTGCTTGTATTTTTTTTTTGAAATACCAAACACAGAAAATAGGCTTAGTTGACTGATGTCACTGAGCATGAATGAGATATTTTTCTTAAAAGCTTTCTACCAATATATTTAACAATAGTTTAGGAAATTGTTAAACCATTACGGGACGAACTCTTTTCCTCTTTAAGAAAATTTTAACAAAAATAATTTTTGTTCTTATAACAGTCTAATCAAAGAAACAAAAGTTAAGAGTATAATCAAGGAAATGGAAAAGAAAATAAATATTTGTTTATGTGCGAGTCTCAAAATGTTACGAAAACGCACGTACAAATGGATTACTTTTCTCTATACATAAAATGTTTTTCAAGATATGTGCATTTTTTTCTGCTACTGGTATCCATTAAAATATATTAAAAGCAAAGAAAAAAAAAAATGTAGTGTTAACTAATGTTAAATCAATCTAATGTTAACCCTAAACTGTCTTACAAAAGAGTCTAATCGTTATTGAAAATATCATTCGAGGCAAAATACATTTTTATCCTAATCAAGGAAGTTTCCACAATGTAGCAAAATATATTAGAAAGCATTTAAAAAAGCTGTATGTAATGTGGTGTTTCCCCAATGTTAGTCTTTAGGGTTAAATTACAAACAATTTAACAAGTTTATCAATGCAGGTCGACACTTAAGATACAATTATGTAAAGGTACGAAATTATGATTGCACAATACAAAATAAATATTTGTTAAAAAGTAAATGCAGTAACATTGAAAGAGTATATGCTTTATGAAATGTACACAAATAAACTTATTTTCCTACATGCAATTTCAAATGAATCATAGAATCAAAACTTTATTGTAATTGTAAATCGTTTTACATTTTAAAAATCAAAATAAATATTAATAAATTGTATCTTTACACGTCTACTTTTAAATTTAAAATCTGTTAACATTTTTTCATAAGCTTCTGATTTTGCATGTTGATCTACGAATCAGATAAACTTGTTGATTAATTTATATAAATAACACAATTTTGGGCAATAATTATTATTTTAAGAAGATAACAAATCTACCATATTAAAGTTATTTAAGATGATATATTTGAGATATACACAAATGAGATAATCTGATATCTAATATATCCAGTTTCTGCTATGCCCAAAACTAGAGATTCTTAGAATATGATTCTGGAGCCAAGATCTGCATCACTACAGTGTTTTATACATGTATAGCATGTAACCTGTCACGCTATATACAAGTGGACAAGAAAATCCTAATACCAAGAAGAAATGTGCTTGATAAATGGTATTTGAGAGTTGTTTTTTAACTTGTGTTTTATCGATCGAATATCGTGTGAAAGCGTTTTTTTGCATCTATCAAATAAAGTGTCATTAACATTTGCCAAAATATATTACTTTCTTACCATATTAGTCAAAAGCCCTATTTGTCCATGAATTTGCAAACAACATTTTAATAAATGTAAGCACATTCTTGTATTACGGTTAAAAGAATAAAATAATTAGTTCATATTCTATATACTATACTGTAGTTACTGTTCTATGTCATACCACCAGATATGTTGCAGAATGTTAGAAATATTGCAGTGATCCATTTGACAATTGTTTTGCTGAATGATGAACGGAGTATTGAATAGCCGTTATTTTGCCTGTCACATTATCACACAAGGTCATTCTTTTCTATTTAATGGTAGCCCCAGCTGATGATAATGAATGGAAACTTTGCTTAGAAATAACTTTTAAATTGAAAATAATTTTTCTGTCTATCATTAATTTTCAAAATAGGGATTCTTAAAAATTTATCCTTTCTTTTGGATCACTACCATTTCTTTTGGATATGAATTTTTAAAGTGTATCCTTTTTCAGACGTACATTTTATTTGCTTGCATATTTGAAAAATATATTTGAATTACTGTTTTTTTTTTCCTTGCTAACAAATTTCAGTAGAACTTTAAAAAAATTGCATATCCCTAGTCTGAGAATTTGTTAACTTTAGAAAGAATTTCACAAATTTCTAGGAACTAGAAACTCTAAATGTCCCACGATTACTAATATTTTGAGGAATACCAGCAATCATGTAGTTATTGCGAGACACTCTGTCATAATCAAAGAACCTATTCATTTTTGGATTACATTTTTTTCCAATTAATTTTCTCTATCAGTTGAAATTGAAATCTTGCGTATTCCTCAGTTGCTTCACACTTTTAATAAGTCATAATTTGGGCAAGTGTGTAAAAATAATTTTCTTTAAGTAAAATAATAATCAATGCACAGATTATTCATCAATATTTTCAAAATAATACCGAAAAAAATTGTCTGAGGTTAGAGTCTATACTAAACTATTTTTAATTAAATGAATAAAATAAAATAAATTTTCCAAAACTGAAGAACAACATAAATTCAAACTTCATGGGAAAACAATTTTTGTTTTTTTAAAGCATAGGGTTTGGTGAACACCCTCCTAAAATAGTGATGCTTTCCGTGATATAAAATATCCTTATTTCTTTCTTGTCACGATTTGTCTCACTTGTGCGCTGATTTATAGCGCGCTGGTACCTTGGGTGCAAGTTTCCCGAAATTTCCCCACTTGTTTCGATAACTTTCAATAAACTTTCCCTTTCAGTTTATATCTACCATCTGAAGTTCTAAAGATGCTATCATCACTCATTCCTCCTCGGGAAAGATGATTTTCGAGTAAAACTTTTCATTTATTCATTTATTTTCGGTGATGAATGATTTTAATGCCGTCACAGGAAACAGGAATACGATTCTGTTCCAGTTATAAATCTCAAATTGGAGGGTTGCTTTTCAGAGGGGAATTGTTATTTTACGGTTATCTTTTTCCTATAATTGTGTTCATAGGAGATATAAATTTAATTACAAAATAATCTTTTATATAATTTTTGAGGATCGTGATAAATGCTGGCGATCATTGAATGCTATTTATGTAAACGTTGTATGTAAATTGTTTATGAGTATACACAATTTTTAAGAAATTTTTCTTGCCAAATTTTAGTATTTTCTTTAAAATGTATATCATACGCGTTTCTAAATTAAATCCGTTAAATCCATTTATATTTAATCTTACATATAGGAAGAAGCCCATAAGTATACGCATAAGCGCACGCACACACACACACACTCACACACACACACACACACTAGCATTATACTTAGTAGTTTTTACATAAAAACAATCAAGTTTACTAATTTAATTTTTCATGATTCATATAATCATTTATACTTATGCCGTTCATCCAGATAATCTCTAATGAATTAATAAAACGAAAAAGTAGTTATGAATAGGCTTATTCGATATACAAACTCTGTGCTAAATACACTTAAGATTGGCAACTGATTAGAAGAAATTTAGAGCTTGCAGAGAAAAATGTTTTTTTTGTCATTATAATAGTTTTTGTATTACTTTAATTTTTTTTAAGGATAAGAAACATTAATGTTTACAATTATTGCTCAGATTTACAAGTTGAGCTATTTTACTTCAGAAAAAAATTAGCAACCATTTCTTTTTATATGTCACGATATCTAAGAATAATTATTTAATGCATCAATTAAATCCAATTATAATTTTATTATTATTATTATTATTATAATAATATAAATTAATAGTATTAATAATTAATTGCAATTTAAATATTTTTCAAAGTATTTTAAATATTACTGAACTAATTTGATGTAATAAAAAAAAATTGAACAATTTTTTATGCTTTGTCAAAAATATGGGGCAGTTAAATCATTTAATTCCGATATTTTTATACCGAAGTCTAGGAGAAGGCAGGGTTAACAGGGTCGAAAACGAATTGTCTGTAAAAGTGCAAAGAAATTTGTTGTGAATGAAACTAATTTCATTAAAAGTCTCAAAATGTCAGTTCGTCTCATTTAAAGTGCATTAATTCAAATTAATAAATTAACATTAATGTAATTGTTCAACATTGGAGACTATGTCTTTCGAGTATTTATAAAAAGTAAAAATTTTTAAAAGTTCTATTGATTTTATTCAATTCATTTGAAAATGAAATATTTCAGGCACAATCATATATACAATTTCTGATTAATTTTTAAAAAATTGCATCATCAAATGAACGTCTTGGGCCTGTGGCCGAGGACTAGCACTCTGTGCCACAGGTTTCATGTTCGAGTCCAGATGGCACCATGGATGTTTGTAATAGTTCGAAATCCACTGAAACCGGGAGTCCCGGTTTAATATGACGATAGATTGTTGGGCGTAGGGCTGACGACTCTACCCTGTAAAAAGAAAACATCTCCTATCTCGAACTCTGCCAGTAGGCAGACGCCCCTGGTCCACCACGGGGCTGTTGTGCAACTGATGATGATAAATATATTAAATTAACGAGAAAAAATTGGAAATGTGGCCTGCTACAGACTTAACTACTTATAGAGTCGCTTGCAGTGAATAAGATTGGCTGATACAGATGTCTGCCCTGCCCGTGCCATGTCTGAAATATATCCTGTCTCGAAATCTGCAGGTAAGCAGACGCCTTGGGACTATTGCCACAATGTAGAAGAAGAAATGAATGTGTGATAAAAGTAAACTGATTTGTTTTCCCAAAGCAACACATGAATAACAGACAAGATAACAAGTGTTGCAAGGAAGAAAAAAAAGGTAGATAAGCCTTTTTCCTTTCAAAAAAAAAAAAAAAGTATTTAGGTGACAAAGTGAAAATACCTTTTTTTTGCAGAGACGTTTCCGATTTCCTTACATTTGGAGTTTCTTTCACGATGTACATTTGTATTCCAAGATGCAAAGCTTTTGCACAAAAGAATACAAATAGATCTCAAATATTCTTCCATTTGTGGCTCTCCCTGGGCGACCCCTGAAAATGCGGCATGTTTGCGAAATCTTGTTTGCCTACTAAAATACTTGTATTTTATTTATATAAAAAACAAAAAAAAGTATGTAAGTGACGTACATTTTATTTGAGTTTTCTGATTTTTAAACTGGTTCTGATATCTTTTAATCAAAACGCACATTTTGGAATACTCTATATTTTGTTTGGAAATATTCTATGAAGTGATGGTGGCTTTTTCGAATCTGTCAGTATAATTTATCAAACATTTTAATATATTGCCTCAAACTTTTGGGTGAAGTTCAAGTAGAGATTAATTATGACAAACAGTAGTAACAAATTATTGTGCAAGTAGATTCATCAGAAAGTTTTCTCGATAAAAATTCAATATTTATTCGTAATGGTGTTTCTAACATCAAAAATTAGATGCTGTAACCTTGTTTCCTCCTAGACACTGCAGGAGCTTGATGACCAATTGGCTAGCGTTCTGCCAGTCGGTTCCACAGTTCGAGTCCCGGCGGTGCCATGAATGTTTGCAGTGGTTCGGAATCCGCTTAAACATGGGTTCCGGTCTTCTAGGACGGTATATTGCTGGCCCTAGGGCTGACAACCCTAACCTGTAAAAAAAAAACCATATCCAGTCTCAAAATCTGCATGTAGGCAGAAGGTCTTGGCCCACCATGGGGCTGTTCTTCCACTGATGATGATAAATATATTTAAATTAAAGGGAAAAATCTGAAATGTAGCCTGCTACAGACTTGTCAAGGGTCATAACTACTTATAGAGTCGCTTGCATTGAATAAGATTGGCTGACACATATGTCTGCCCTGCTACTGCCCTGTCTCAAATATCTCATGTCTCAAAATCTGCAGGTAAGCAGACGGCCTTGGCCCACCATGTAGCTATTGCAACAATGTAGAAGAAGAAATAAATGTCTGATAACAGTAAACTGATTTGTTTGCCCAAAGCAGCACATGAAAAACAGACAAGATAACAAGTGTTACAGGAAAAAAAAAAAGATAAATAAGCCTTTTTTTCCTTTCAAAAAAAAAAAAAAGTATTTAGGTGACAAAGTGAAAATACCTTTTTTTTTTTTTGTAGAGACGTTTCCGATTTCCTTACATTTGGAGTTTCTTTCACGATGTCCATTTGTATGCCAAGATGCAAAGCTTTAGCACAAAAAGAATACAAATAGATCTCAAATATTCTTTCCATTTGTGGCTCTCCCTGGGCGACCCCTGAAAATGCGGCATGTTTGCGAAATCTTGTTTGCCTACTAAAATACTTGTATTTGTTTTATATAAAAAAAAAAAAAAAAAAAAAGTATATAAGTAACGTACATTTTATTTGAGTTCTCTGATTTTTAAACTGGTTCTGAAATCTATTACGCAAAACAAAAATTTTGGAATGCTCTATATATTGTTCGGAAATATTCTATGAAGTGATGGGGGCTTTTTCGAATCTGCCAATATAATTTAACAAGAATTTTAATATATCGCCTCAAACTCTTAGGTGAAATAAATTATAACAAATATTAGTTAGATATTATTGTGCAAGTAGATTCATCGGAAAGTTTTCTCGATAAAAATTAAATATTTATTCTCGATGGTGCTTCTAGTATCAAGAATCAGATGCTGTAACCGTGGTTCCACCTGTCACCTTGTCCCCTCCTACTTACTGCACTGGTGACCAATTGGCTAGCGTTCTGGCCTTTGGCACCACAGCCTTGTTCGAATTCTGACGGTGACATGGATGTTTGTGAGTGATTCGGAATTCACTTTAAACTGTATGTCCCAGTCTGTTTAGCCCTCGTGTGCGCAAGATAATCGTAGAGCGACAAACACCAAACCACACAAAACTTACACACTACAAGAGCAAAAAAAAAAAAAAAAGGGGGTGGTGAAAAGTTCGGTTGGCGTAAAATATTTCGCCCGAGTGAACGCATGGCGCAACTGGCACTGAATTACAATCTCTCATCCCGAGAGCTAGAAGTGGAAACCTTCCACTCATCTTTTAGTGTATATTGTTAAATATGCTACAAGTGTGTTAAATAGTATTTATAGGTTATTATGGTGCTCATATCCTATTTAAGTGCTTGTCAAAATAAATGTGATATTGGACTTGGGGCTCGAATTGACTACACCCAATTGAAGCTGCACAAACAAACAATGACACATCTACTACAATGCTTCGTTCATTTCTATATTTCCTACATTTTAAATATTTTAATTAGAATTAATTTGTCTAATTAGTAGTTAATTTTATCTAATTTACTTTTGTTTATACGCTAATTAATCATATGGCTATGTTTAATTAGCGTATTTTTAGAACAAAAGTATTTTTCATTGTTATATAAACAGTGTACAATTTTTGCTCTGTTGGAAGATGAATTGCTAATGTAATTACTTGCGACTGTATTAAGAATATGAATTCACTATACAATTATAAATATTCATATGTTGCAAGATACCTACAACATTTTGTTTTGATTTATATAGATGACTAAAAGTTTTTAAAACACACACACACACACACACACTGTAATTATAATTGCAGTCTCATTTTCAAAATGATGTAAAAAAAAGGTACCACTCGTCCCAATGAGTTCAAATTTGAACTGAAGATACTTGAAGAAATGGTATGGCATCAAAACAAGCTCCGAAAAGAGTTCCTCGATTTTTCCCATCCAATTTGGTATGACCTTGCCGTGGGGATAGGCTTTTCACTAACAGTGTGACTGGGAAATTATTTTTTCCGTCAAAAAACAGAAACAATTAAGCACACTGAATATTATAGTTGGTTTAATGTGCAACTCATGCCAAATACGTTGCAATTTCGATTCAAAATATCACTGGCATCAGAATTCACTTTCTTTATGCCGCTTACAGCGTTATCTATTAATACACTTTGGAACTTTTTGATGCCGTACCGTTTCCCCCCTTCCTCAAGTATCTTCAGTTCAAATTTCAACTCACTGTGACGAGTGTTTTTTTTTTTGACTTTTTTTTGACAGCATTTTTAAAAATGTTTATATATATATATATATATATATATTGTTTGATGTAAATCTATTGAAAAGTAGATTTTGTCAAAAGATGAGATTAGGTTTATTTAATTAAAAAAATGTTTTTACTTATTCTATAATCCATGTAAGACTCAAATGTTTAAGGATTTGAATAAAATTTGTTTCTTACAGTTATGTTTGCTATATCTAAATAATATATATCCAAATTCATGAAAATTAATAAACATCAACAACATTCAGTTTCAAAAATATGTCAATTATCAGTTATTTAATACATACATTCTTAACTAGCATCAATGTGCTAGTTAAGAAAATCATCCATTTTATATAATAATTTGAAGAATAGTTTTTCCTCCATAAATTTATTTCTTCGTAAAATATTTATCTATTTAATTACAAGCAAATTACTTTCATTTAAGTTTAATAAATATATTTTCATGAGAAACAATTAAAAAAAAACAAAAAACATTTATTCAAGAAAAAGAAAAAATTATTAAAATGATTGTAAGCTCACTTTCGACAACTTCTTACGTATGTAATTTCTCAAGGTTAAATAATAAGAAAACATGAATAACAAGCAATTAAATTAATCGAGCGTTAATAAAACATTTGTTGTTTTATTCAAGAAAAAAATATCAAATGGAAGAAAATTTCTTTTATTCTACTTCGTATCAACAAACGAAACACAAAAAAGAATTAATCAACATGTAAAATTTTGCTGATAATAAATAAGTCCTTTTTAATCAGTAGCATCAATATGTTAAAAAAGCATCAATACAATTCCTTTGAATCTGATTTGCTTTTCAAAATTTCTTTGATTTAATTAAAAAAAATCAAAATCAACAACATACGTCGTGTGTTTTTTCTTTTGGTTTAATTATTAAAAAATGAATAAACGTTTTTATTTTATTATTTTTATTTGCTTTTTTATATTCTTTTTACTGACTTTGTCCGAGTTTGTAAAAAGGCTTTAATTTTATTTACAAAAACTGCTGTCATTGTTAAAAATTGTAAATTAAATTAAGCGATTATTTAAATTATGAAATCATAATTTAATCTTAAAGGTGGATAAGTTAATATGCAATTTCGTAATTGAATTGAACATATTTTTTTATATTTGTTTTATTTTCGTCTTTCAAGATTTGTGATGCAAGTAGACTTTTTTATATTAATGTAAATTTACTATTAGAAAAGAATCTAACCATTAACTATTTATAATTAAGTCATTAATATTTCAGTTGATACTTTTAGGATAAATTTTGTTTATAATAAAATGTTAAATCTCGTTTTTATATACTGAATAATTAAATCACCCATCTTAAATTTGGAATTGTCTTAAATGTAGTATTCATATAAAAAATTTAAATATATTATAGTCACGATGTATTTTAAAAAAATATTTACATTTAAATTATTCGTAGACATTTTATTTCTTCATAATAAATAATTGTTTTTTTTTTTTTTTTTTTTTTGAATTCAAACACTAAAGGAATGATCTCTAAATTTTAAATTGTGTTTACAATAATAATAAATATAAATCAAATTATGTGCTAAAATATTTTGTTTAGTAATTTCTTTTCGCTTGAATTATTTTTAATCATTGAAAGGGAATAAATCATGATTTGCATTTTAAAGATTTTACCATAGAAAAAGTTTTTTTTTTCTTCTAATGCAGTTGGCAAATAGACCGTGATCTTTCGCCATAAGGGCTGCGCTGGTGTTACTCACTTTGCATTACCCAGGGGGCGCGTGTAAGGTAAGCCACGGACGCGGAGTAACAATGCCCCCGCAGCTCTCTACGATCCTGTTAAGACCGGGACCTACGGCTTAAAGTGGATTCCGAACCACTACAACACCCATGGGCAAAGCCGGGATTTGAACCCGATACCTGTGGTACCGGGTGCCAGAGCGCTAAGCATTCGGCCATCAGGCCCCACTCATAGAAAAAGTTGAATAATACATTTCGACTACAGTTTTATTGTGATATTGCAACCATACTTCCTCCTAAGCGCTGGCAGCAGCGCCCTCCTTTTGGCGTTTAGGTGAAATGGTCAGTAGGCCTCTTAGACACTCACCTGAGAGGAAATACAGCGCAACCACTCGCTTATGTTGAGACACGTTCAGTTTAGTCTCTCACCCCGAGAGGAAATATATTTAGCGCAAACTTGCGTATTATTTAGCCTATACTCTCACCCGGAGAGGAATCAATTTCTCGTATCCTGTGCGTACCGAATATTGGGCTTTCTATTTAAAAAACGAGTCCTTCGGCGAATATAAACTTATATATTTAAATGTGTTGAATATTGTATGTATCTTATTGTATGTGTGGGGTGTTTGTGCATATGTAAATAAAGTAACGAGTTCTCCAACCTGTGCCTCAAATATCTCAACCCAACCACACCCAGTTACATTCTGGTTGACCAACCTGCACACTACAATAATAAGTTGTGCGTAATATATTTTGTAAAATATGTTAAATTAATGTTAATGCTGACAATGTATGAATGAAGTAGTGATTTGTTTAATGTATAAACTTGTTTAATGTAAAAAATATGTTTATACATTAAACAGTAATAGTTTATATGTATAAACAAATAAATATTCAATTATTCATATCCGACTCTCGTGAAATCAGGTCTACGTTATTAACGGAAAATCTCACGTACGACAAAAAAAGTTGTCGATTAAATATTAACTGTATACATTATAAAAAAAAAAAAATCGCCAAACTGTCACCTATTTATGTCGCAGCGCAGATGTTACAGTTTGGCAAATGTTTATTATATACTTTCACAATATTTCACAAATGCTTAAAAGAATATCCAAGTAGTTTTAATTCTTATTGTGTAAAAATTTTGCTTAAAATTTCAAAACCTTACACATCACAGTAAGTTTCTATAAGAATTTTATGATTTATTATATCATTGATATTGATACTAATAACAATATAATCATTTCATACTTAATAACGTTTAAAATTAAAATGCTCTTCAGTTCATTTCCATTATCAACTTAATGACATTTTATCTACCTCAATAAATCGTGTATATAAATACAGAACACTTTCTTACAATAACATTCTTACCAAAACACATCGCTTGACATCCCTCCGAAATATACTTTCTACTCTGTAACAGTATCGAACCAGGAGCTACTTTACCTCCACTAATCTGTATTCTGTAACGGAAAGTGACAGCGCCTCATGAAATTTCATGAGAATTCAACTTTCTATTTACTCTGCGCCTGGATGTAGTGAGGAGCGTTGTTTATGTGTTAATTCCGTCACCTGTCTCCGTTCTGAGTTGCCCTTCTGATACGAAGTCAAATTTCTTGGACAGCTTATTTAATGAAAGTGACGAAAAACATCAAGAAACAAATCGCGAATTATTCTGTTAAAAATAAGGGCACATTTTCTTTTTTAGGAACTCTGACGGAAGGTCATACATACAAATAGTTGTTTTAAGATTTTGAAACTATGAACATGAGAAATCTGTTGGGAAACTATTAAAATCTTATTATGAAAACAAAGAACTTGCCTTTGTTACTAGTGATAAATTACTTCTGTTTTTAAATAGCAGTAACTTTGATCAAAATTATTAGCCATTAAAACGACAGATATGGTGTAGCAGTTAGGTTGTGATTTCATCAATTTGATTCTCAGATATTTGTCCACCATTCTCCGGTTATTTTAAGTTAAATTAATATAAATAATTTATTTTTTACATACTTTTTTAAATCATTTTCTCAACTATGGAATATATATTTTATATTAAATTTCTTGTGGCTACAATGAAATACATTTTATCATTTCTCAATTGATATCTATATATAAACGTTTATGTGTATAGTAAATAAATAATTTTTCGTTTTTATTTTTTGCAGATACTTGAAGAGTAAAGAAGTTAAAACATATTTTTCTAACTGCTTAAATAAATGCATATTTTATACACATTTGTTGCTAATTTTACTACTTAAAAATTAATTTTACTACTTCATTTTTATTTTAGAATAATTTTTTTTTTTTTTATAACATGAATATTGACGCAATTTTTGAAATAGTTTGTCATAATAATTTGGGAAAAATACATTTTTTATGTTTTTGCTGGAACAAAAAAAAAAATGTCCATATAAATATCTCATTTTGCTTTTAGTGGCCATCATGCAATAAATGATGAACATTCAATACATACTTCCCAAAGCACTATAACATTTTTTATTCGGTTTCAGTGATTCCAGTAATAAAATATGACTACACTATACATTTATCTTACCAAGTGTTCTTTATTTCTATTTATAATAGCTGTCTTAGTTAAGTTTAAAGACCTTAGTAAAATATTTTTGGAATAAAGTCTTATAATTCCACTTAATATTTATTTTTAGAATTCAATTTTTTCTGTTTATTAGTTTCTGTTTATTTATCAAAATTCAAATCCCCAAAGGAGATTATAGGGATTCTTCAACCGAGACTCATTATTTCATTGATAAAGAATATCAGTCCAAGTTTATCTCAGTATTTATTGCAATCTCAGCATTTATTTTTTATATTTATATTTATAAAAGAAAATAAAAAATGTTTTATTTGATAAAATAGTTTCTGGAGTCTTATTTGAAGAAACGCATTTAAATCATTACTATCTACTTCCAAACGGAAAACTGAGAATTTTCTTTCCAACTATCTTTATTAAAAAGAAAATATTCCAAAAGGTAAATGTTTGAACATTTGAAAGAAGTAAAACTTAAATTTCTTTTCCATTTCAAAAAAGATTTTATAAGAATTTCAGAAATTAAAACGGTCCCTTTAGATACTTTTATCTGTCAAAATAATTCTATTATTTATGGAATTAAATGGAACACTTGAATCTAGAATTTCAGAATTGTTTTCTTTTGATAAGAGTACAGAAATAAAAAAATCTTGCTGAAATATATAAACGTTGCACAATTTTGTTTTTATAACAAAACCAAATAAAAGAATGGTGAAAAATGTACGATCAGAAAAGAAAAACCAAAGGTTAAAAGCCAAATCATGTTCAGTTGAAAGTAATATGTTTCTTTGATGTGTGGAAATAAGAGTCAAACGCAGGTTTAACGGATCAACCATCGAACCAAATCGAAAACCCAATGTTAGAACAGCGTATGATAATCACCTACCACAGCAGCCAATTGCCTTTATTGTTTTGTATTAATAATTGATAGTGTTTAATTCTTGTTTTTATCATTTATATATATAAGCAATCGCAGGAATAGCAGACTTGTGAATGCCATGGGTCACATATACTCAATGTAATTTGAACAGAAAGAAAAATCGAACATTGCCTCATACACACACTTATATATATTCATAAATGTGTGTGTATGTGTATGTAATAAAAAAAATAAATAAATGGAATAGAATATGAAATAAATAATTTGCTTGAAATTGTGAAATTTCGTTTGTTTAATAAAAATTTAATATTTAGTTCATTTTTTTGAATCGTGAAATTGTTGTGAAAAGTGAATTGCTCAATAGGTTCTACTTAGTGTTTTTTATGTTCATAAAAAAATTTTTCCCACAAATTTATCTAAGTATTTGTCGAAACAGAGGTGTGTGCATGATATATTTTATCTAGCAACAGTAATATAATTTCGATATATATTTAATTATATATTTTATTTTATATATTTTAAACAAGATTTAGGAATCGGTCAAAAAATTTTCAAATCTTCAATAGGATTTTTTATGTCAATTCTTTACAATTTTCAGTAATTTTATGTACTTTTTTTTACTAATAGATTTGGTAGAATTTGTGAAATAGGTTCAATGACTCTTATTTTATCTAGCTATATATTTTATCTAGCTATAAAAATAGTTTTTCATAAAATACTTTTTGCAACTTTATTGGTGTGCTATTCGCACTAACTTAAAAACATTCTTGTATTCTAAATTTGCTTATAAAAATACATATATCTAATAAAACTAAAAGTACTAAATTAATAGATAGCAAAGTTCTACAGAATAACTTAAGACAAGCTAAAGAAAATTTACATTTTAATAACAAAGAGGCTATATGTGTAGTGCATAAAATCTTATTTTTCTCAATGAAAGAATAAGAACTTCTTATATCGTTGATCCAAGATAATTTTTATGAGCCGTAAAAATAACATTTTTCTAACAATAAAACAACTAAACCTCATTTAATATAACATTTTAATAGTAAAAATATTGTTTATTATTCAATTATAAAAAAAAAATATATGATGGTTATCTTCAATCTCTCTCATATCTATCACAAATATAAAATAATTAGTGGAACGCGTTCTCCTTAAAAGAAAACATTAACATAAAAATAAAAAATTCTATTTTTATTTGCGAAACTCAACATGATAGAAATACGCACAGTAATTTGTAAGACACTTGTAAAAAATGATTCGGAACCCTATAATTAAACGAAACACAATTTCATTATCTATGCAATATTTAGTATAATATAACAATTCTTTATTACATATAATATCGACGAATTCATCTTTTACTAAGCAAACTTTTTAATATTCAAAATGAAAGAAACCCTATAGAAGCCCCGTAGCTCAGTGGCAACGTGCGTCACTGATGAACATAAGGGTGAAGGTTCAATCCATAAGCCGTTTTGTTTTGAACACTTTCAAAACACAAGAAGTTTCGATGGCGTTTGGGATATCCAGCATTTGCCTCGTCAGTCGGACTACCTTGTGGGAGTTTTCCGGCTTTTCTATCATAAGATACTCAAATAAGGGGAAGTTCCTGGAAGATGCTGTCTTCCTTCTTTAACGGCAGGACGCAGAAGTCAGACTTCTACCTACGGGTGCTCTATCACAACAGAAGCTGCCTCCTCCCTCCTTCCCTCCTTCCAGGAAGCATACGACGACGACAACAACAATCTTATAGAAATTAAAAACTATTCAAAACTTCAGGAAACTTATTTTTTAAGAATAGTCGGATTTTGTCCAATTATTAGAAACATTTTTCTTAAAATATCACCTTGAAAAATTATAATCTGTAAATTAATTTATTTTTAGCTTACTCATAAAATTCACACATTTCAATTTAGGATGTTATTACAAATTTGCTCTTTTTTAAACTATTGTTAAAGTAGCCAAACAAAAATGGATGTATTCAACATAATGAACAAAGCGTAAAATAATTAACAAATGTTTTATATTTTATGAAAAATTAGGAAAACCACAAAAGTTCATCTGATTGTCAATTAAAAAAATTATACTGCTATTTATCATCATTTTATCATTTCTGTATTTCAGAAAATATTTTAAACAACACCAATTTTACAATTCAAACAACAAAAAAAGTTTCAAAGATTCCATTTCCCGAACTTTTCAGAAAATCTTTCTAGCTGTCGAAACTTCTTAAAATGCATTTAATAAGAAATATTTGATGTGAAATACATTCAAGAAATTTATGAATTATGCAGCAGTGTGGGGAATAGCTTCAGATTTCTACCAAAACGTTTCATTTTGAATTCTTGCCGAAACGATTTGCTGCTTTTAGTTAAATGCCTTCGACTGAAAAAGAATGGGAATTCAAATTTGTTTCAATGATTCAGTTTTACTAATAAAAGAAACTTTTCATTTTTTTCTTAAGTTGAAAACAATATAATATCATTTAAAAAATCATACATATTGATCGCATTGGTTGTTTTTGTTTAATGCTATAAAAGTAATCTTTGTAAAAATTCTATTTTTGTTACCTTCTAAATAAAATTGTGTTTTGTTTTTTTTACTGTAGAAACTTACTTGAATGAGGAAATTAAAGCTTAATTTTATTAAAATAGTAATATTTTAATGGAAAATGTTTTATGCATGATTTTTTTTTTAAATTTGATTTGGTATGTCACGCTACGATTATTTCATGCACATTTTGGGCTAATTAGAAAGGGACCTACAGTTTAACGGGTATTCTGATTCACTAACAAGCATCCATGTCACAGCCAGGATTCGAACCTGAAGCACGAGAGCTAGATCGCTAGCCAATTGGTCAACAGGGCGCTTTTTTTTTCTAACTCAAATTGAACTGTATTAACTAACAAACTTTAAAAAATAATTAATACAGCATGCAGTAAAGTTATATTTTCAAGGTCAAATTTTATTTTAACTTATTTATTTAATTTAATTTATTTAACTTATGTGTTTCTATTTATTGTTTTTCTAAAGATTTTCTATGATCTCAAAATTTTTTGGACCTTGCGTTACACTTTTTGTATGCCATGAACAGTTGACCAATAGGCTATAGATAGTAGAGTTTTTAAAGTATTTCACGGGGAATGGTACCCACATATGGGCATCATGTGGTTGAAAACCAGGAAATTATCCACCGTGTTTCCTGTTTTTTAATGCTAAATCAAAACACAAGCTGTTGGAGTCTCGGTGATAATTGTAACAGCATATGTGCACGCCTAACAACTAGTTACTACTTTCAGAAAGGAATGTCAGCAGAAAACACCTGCAGATGATTTGTCTGCTTTGACAATCTTATACACTTACACAGGCTTCAAGTTCGAATCCTGGTGGTGGCATGGATGTTTGTTAGCGGTTCAGAATCCCCGTTAAACTGTAGATCCCGAACTAATTAGCTCAAAGTCTACAGAAAATGACAGTAGAGCATCAGGTCAAGCCAAACCAAACCAAACATACATAATTGTGGTGCCAATAACAATTGGTTATAAGACATGTTTACAATCAGAAAAATAAGAATCAAAATTTAATTTATAATTTTTTAATAATTTAAATAGCCTATGTTGCTTGCGTATTACGTAGTATCTAAACTTGATTTCATCAAAATATCTAAGTTTTCTAAGAAGCAAATTATTTGATATATTAAATAGCATAGTAATTTTGTAGCAATGACTTATTTTAATTTTAGTTCAAAATGCAATACTTTATAGAAATCAATATAGTTTTAAAAAACCCCTGTATTAGTTTTAAATCTTCATAACCATCCAACACGTGTTAATTCGTATTATAAAATTATCACAAAGTTTATAATGACAAACTATTTAAAAAATTATTTTTATTTATTTCAAAGACTTTTAAAAAATTTGTGGTTTATTTTTTTGCCTAAAATATTCACATATATTTATTTATTGTTAATCATTATTTATAATTTAATTATTTTGTTATTCTGATTATTAATATAAATTAATGATTATAGCTGTTATAAACTACATAAACACTTTTAATTTTAAAATTAAATAAGATCCTTCAGACATTAAATAAAACTAAATAATATTTAACTAATACTTTAACTATTACTAAGACTTTAATGCATTAAATAAGACTCTAGATTCTTTTATTTATTATTTATTAATATATAAAAGCTCTTCCGTTTTTCACCAAAATGTCAAAGTTTTCACTATATTAATTTGTATTAGGTTTAGGAATTTCTTAACCACTGCAATAGTCACTATATATCAATATTTTAATGACCTTACGTAAACTTATCTTTATATTATATAAATGAAAATTTGCTTCAACTCACTGCAACGCATGTTACCAATTCGATTCGAATTAAAATTACGTTTTTAGATACGTAACACTTAAACACAAAAGAAAGTTCATAATTACAAACGTGTTATAAAATAGGTTTTCTCTTTCGAAATTATGCTCTAGAAATATTAATGATTAAGTTTTTTTTTCTTTTAAAATCCTTCTTATTAACTTTTGTAAAAGCACATTATTTTTTTCCCTGTTACATGATATTTAATTTTCAGTAAATGTTTTCTCTTTCAATACTTCAGTGAAAGCCAGTGTATTGCATGATAAACACATAACAATATTAATTATCATAGGCGTCATTGATTATTCATTTTTTAAACCATAGCTTTCTCGCAACCTACTTTACTAGAATAGGTGACCTTTCTCTTTCTAGACATGCTCACTACTCACTTTCTCTTTCTAGACATGCCCACTACTCACTTTCTCTTTCTAGACATGCTCACTACACACTTTCTTTTTCTATGCATGCTCACTACTCACTTTCTTTATCTATGCATGCTCACTACTCACTTTCTTTATCTATGCATGCTCACTACTCACTTTCTTTTTCTATGCATGCTCACTACTCACTTTCTTTTTCTAGACATGCTCACCTCTCACTTTCTTTTTCTATGCACGCTCACTACTCACTTTCTTTTTCTATGCATGCTCACTACTCACTTTCTTTTTCTAGACATGCTCACTACTCACTTTATTAACTTTTACTAAAAATAAAAATAATTAATTGTTAAAACTTTTTGTAATTATTAAAATTTTTATTTTTTAATTATTAAAAAATCAATTTAAAAAATATATTAAAATTTAAAAAAAAAAACTAAAAATTTAAATTTCATTAATTAAAAATTTTATTCATTACCTAAATTATGTTTAAAAAATTACTCTATTGAAAATGTTTTCAAATATAATTTGTCTTCTTAAATTTTTATTACTCTTTGTTGAATCAATTTTACACGGCCTCACTGTAACAACCAAGTAAATGTACATGAAATATACTTTTAAATCAATTATTCTAAATGAAAATAATATATTTTAATCTCACTAGAAACAAACCTAACTTCAAAGAATTAGAAAGAGTGTTGATAACCTAACAGTCCCTTCCCAAACATTGTTGAAGAGAAGAACCTTTTACATACGAAAGACACCGTGCAAAGAAACGACCCCATTGATGTCATTGATCCCCAATATCAGATAGTACTCTTTTTCACCAGCTGATTGTACAAACTAATGAACGATCACCTTGATATTAAAGATATCAGCACGTTAATGCCCGCCTCATTGAAGCACCCAGAGAAGAATGCCCCTAACAGATCGTTTTCGTTCAGTTCATCGACTATGATATCTAATAAGGATGAATTATTGAACCGAGAATCTATTCATCGATCGCCAAAACCCAGTACTTTTCCTAGGTATCAGTGAGTAGTATTTCCTCAAACAGTCACTGGCCCTCCCTTATTATTATTATTATTGTTGTTGTTGTTGTTGTAGTTTCTCTGTGTTCATTAAACGTGCTCCAGTTCTGAAGCTTTGTATCCTTTTGACCCATATCATCACGTATGTATCTCATTTGTTCACGTCGCAGTGATCAAGAGCAGACGTCAGGACTATTTGCATAATTCAAATCTCTGCGTGTGTGTTCTCTGTTGAATTTTCGCATTCTGTCTCTCTCTCTATCTCTCTCCCTACCACTCCAGCGCAACCCCACCCCCAACTTATGAGAGACTTTGGCATTTGCAACTATCGGTATGCGGGTAATTTCGAGATTCTTCCATCGGGCCACGCAAATTGTCTTCTTATTGTGATTTGGAGAGTTTGTGAGGTATGCATAAATGATCCAATGGGAGAGAACGGAATAAAAGTAATTGGACTTGTTTGCAATATGTGTATGATGAGTTATAGAAAGTATTTAGTGAACTAGAGAACTGGTATATAAAGTATATTAAATAAAATGCTGGGATGTAGTCTATACATTTTATTTGAGTTAAATTGTTACAGTGTTATTTATTTTTAAAGTACGCAAAATATATATAAAATACTATCTAAATTTAACAGTATTCATATAGAGTAAGTATGGCGTATTCTTACCCTAGCAAAGTTTATTTACAAAAATATAAAATTTTATTTATATCTTATATGTGTCTAATTATTATTTATATGAATATAATGATTTATCTTATTTTTTAAGAAGTATCATCTATGATTTTTAAATATGTTTCATTATTATTTTTTAAAACATCCTTTACTCTCCGAAAATGCTCAGAAAATGGTCAAGGCATACAATGTTCAGTAATGTTCAATTAATGTTTCCTATGCTAAATATTTCATTCTTTTTTATGATGGGAAAAATAGTGAACAAATATGAGGCGTTACGGATATGTAGGGCAAACTGAAGATTTGGCGAAATTTTTTTTCGTCATTTGCCCTATAAATATATTTATTATTATAAAATAATAAGCCAAAAATAAGACATCACACAATGGCTATATTTCGAATAGCTTTTTTTTTTTTTTGTAATCTTTTTACGGGAAACTTTTCAAAAGTTCCTTTTCGTACAACGACCTTTTGTTGAATTCGTCCTTCGTATCCGCAATGCCTCAAATGAGATTTTAAAAATGTAGATGAATATGCGATTTTAAAAATAATGAAAGCATAAGTGAAAAAAAAAATAATTTGTTATTTTAGTATTATATAACTGGAAAATTTTCATGAATTAGCTTCATATCTTGTATTGTATTCTGAAACGGCAATTTACTGTTTCTTACTGTTATTACGATTGTATCTGTAAATTTCAATCTAATTTTCATTTTACTATTATGAAATTTTTTTTATCATTATTAATTTTTTTTATTTCTATTTATGTAAAATAGAATCTTTTTAAAGAATGTTTTTAATTTTACAAATACATGCATATTATACTGGAAAAGATGAGTTTAATTCATCATTTCTATATAAGTGTTCAGATAAATGTATTTAAATTTCAGTTTTTAAAATATACTATTTGAATTAAGTTTTATTTTTATTTACAAATTTAAATAAAAATAAAACATTCCTAGGAATATAAAAAATTGCAAATCTTTATATCTAGTAAAAAAAAAAAAAAAAAAAAAAACACTTTCCCACATTAATAAATATATCTTCAAAAAAGGCATGCACATATTAAATTAATACAATTTAAAAAATATAAAGCATTTTAAAACTATTTATTATAACGCACTTCAATTATTTAAAACCTGCCATCTTTGAAGATCGAGAAAAGTAACAAGAATATTTCATAAAGTTTATCCAAATTCTTATAAACCAATTCCCATAAAAAAATCTTATTTAATTAAAAAGAATCAATAAACAGAAAACAAAAATGAACGCTTTCTTAACAAATTTGCATTCTCTTTAATTATTTACTGTCTTGTAGTGATGAATTTTCATATAGAGTGATTGAGTAATTTTTCCCCAATACTTTCCCTCTTTCCAGAAAATCTTTATTGTAATTTAATTTTCTCCTCCGAAGACTTATATAAGACTTGGAAAGAGAAAATTAAATTACAACGAAGATATATAAATGCGAAGTCTTATATAAACTTCGATAACTTTTATGTACTATGAAGTAAAAATGAAATATGTTTACCTCATGCGCATATGCACATATTTCAGCCAACAAATTACCATCTTCTGCGTTCAGATTAATGACGAAGAGTTCACAAGATCAAGTGTACTGGAGATGTCTATAAAAGCTTTTTTTTTTAATTACGTTGAAACTTTGGTACAAAAAAATACTTTTTTTCTTACGGCGAAAGTAATCGTGAAATCGATGATTGTAGTAATAATAAATGGATTTTTAAAATGACAGTCATCAGTTAATTTGGAAAAATCTGGAATAAGCAGGTTTTGTTATTAGTCTAATTTGAGATGATGCAAGCAAATAATATCAAAAATAATTTAAAGTCAATTCCTACTTTTTTTTTTTCACTATATTGCAGAGTCCTTTATAAATAATTTTCATTCATTTTTTTTTTTTTTTTAAGTTTGAAGAAATTCTCCATCTCTCTCACTAATTTATTCACATGTTTCATTTTCCATTTTGTTCCCCTCACTGACTCAGACTAGAACCCAGAATGAAAATAGAATCTGAAAAAGAATTTTTTTCCAGCGATCTCAACGCTTCGTTAATGACAGTATTAATTCTTAAATTTATATCCTGCTAAATATCTTATATAAGAGAAATTTTTTTTTCTGCCATATAAAACTAAAATTAATTAATTTAAATTAATAAATTAATATTTGGAAAAAAACTGTATTAACATCTGTAGTGTCATGTAGTGTAGTGTAGTGTCGTGTTGTGTCAAAACTGTAGTGTCATCCCCTACAAGTTAAAAAAATGTATTTGAACTTGAGTGGATGAATAGAAAGTATTTTTTAACGATTGAAAATTTGAACAAGCTATATATAGGGAGAGTGTGAACTAATAGTAGGAATTGAAAAAAGAAATTATTTAAAAAAATTTACGTTATATTATTATTATTATTATTATTATTACCGTGGACTTCGAGTAAATGGAATAGGAGAAAGAATCTTAAGGACAGCAATGAAGTAGACATCCAATTTTACAGTAATTGAAAGAGATGGGGGGTTTAAATGCCGAGTTGCTAGCACTC
Organism: Caerostris extrusa; assembly: GCA_021605095.1. Lineage (NCBI taxonomy): Eukaryota > Metazoa > Arthropoda > Arachnida > Araneae > Araneidae > Caerostris > Caerostris extrusa. The sequence goes on along the minus strand of BPLR01008571.1, from coordinate 103,864 downwards.
TGGCGCGCCTGTGGCACAGGGTTTGAGTCGCAGAGGAGCCATCTATTATTGGAGCCAAAATTATTTGAGGTTCTTAACTATATAGCACATAATTATCGTTAAAATTTTTATTAGTTTTATTATTATTTATTAAAACCCATATTTGCTTAAAGGTTATATTGAATTTTTATACCTTCTTAACCATTTGAAATTTGCATTAACAAATAAGAATTGATTCCGAAATTTAACAAATATAGAAGTCAATGCATTTTATATAATATAAATAATATATAAAAATTTATATAATTTTATATATTTTATAATTTTTTATATAATTCATAATACACAGTCCAGTTACATTAATTTGACCACCACCTACTTTCGATGTGAACGTGAAATAACCAATCACAAAAGGCAGGTGGCAGCACATTCCTGTGGAGTGTATATAAAGAATTCCACTTAATATCACTTAAATATCACATTCCACACTCTACGTAAAGCCAGAATATACAGGAGTGTATATTTTGGCTTTTGACAGGTCACATTAATGTGACTGGATTGTGTATAAAAAAATCAAACTTTCTGACAAATGTCAGGGGTTTCCATTTAATTATTGGCTACTACTTTGAAAATTAATATTCAGCCAATTTCCTCAACACAAGTATTTATTTATATGATAGCGTATATAACACAAATTTATAATACCATGAATCTGCTGAACTTGTAGGCCAATTATAAAAGTAAACACTCGTTTAGTGAAAAACATCATTTACTGAAGATGCTAAGGGAAGTAATGTTTTCCAAAAGTACTTTCAGTGGTAATGTGTTCTATTCGTCTTTGGCACTCTGGCACCACAGGTTTCTGGTTTGAATATCGCCGGTGCCATGGATGTTTGTAGTGGTTCGGAATCCACTTTAATCCGTAGTTTCAAATCTAATATGACTGTAGAGCGTTGAGCATAGGGTTGACATCCCTACCCCGCAAAAAAAAAAAAAAAAAATCATCTCATGTTTCGAAATCTGGCAGTAGGCGGAAGGCCTTCGCCCACCATAGGATTGTTGCGCCAATGAAAAAGTAGAAATAGAGACGATAAAAATGATCAAACATCTTTCTATGATATATTTTTAAAGTTAGAATTAAATTATACAATATGAGATTCTGTATCATTGAAAATCAAAAAGTAATAAATGTGCCTTTTAAAGATCTTATTTTTAATGTTGGCACATTATGTAAATGTGCAGTGTAGACTACTTTCAAATGTATTATTTACTTTTTTTTTTTTTGTATAAATTATTAAACATAAACAAAAAAGTAATAAAAAAACATTATTAAAATTGATGCATTTGTTTTACATATTGATAACACAGAAATTCTTGGAAATGTAGAAGACTGTTTTTATAACATTTCTATAAAAACTAAGATTTGTGTCCTACAAAATTAATAATAAAGTTACGTATCGATAGTAAAGTTTTTGTAAAATTATTATATTAAAGTTACTTTAAATATTTATTATTTTCTTTATTTTTACCATACATGTTAAATATTTGAAAATAAATTCAAAATAAATAAAATATACCACGTTCCCAAATTCTTATAAATTTCTAATCATACTTGTAGGGTAAAAATAAAATACGTAAACGAAGATTATAAATTAGTGAATTTCCTTCATTAATCTAAAGCCTAGAACATTTTTTTTTTAGTTAAAGTCTAAGAATAGCATTATCTTCCTGTTTGTCGTAATTAATTTTTTTTCATTTCCAATGTTATTTAAAATAAACCAAAACATGTTTAAATAATAAACAGGGACACATATTTCAGCCAACAAGTAGCCACATTTCTTCGGTCAGGTTAATGACGAAGAGTTATCAAGATCAAAGGGCATTCGTGATGCCGAAAAGATTTTCGCTTGCTCCCAACATCATTTAATACCTTGGAAATGGTAGGGTCGTAGTAGGAAGAATGAATGGAGCTTAATCATGGCTGGTGGGGGTGTTGTGAAAAGTTTTTGCAGGATCAGCGACATTCGCTGGTTTTCTTTCCTTTATAAATGAAGAAAAGGAGAGAAAAAAAAAGAATGGGAAACTTAGTGAAGTTTAAGGTTTGGTTGGTGATCGAATTGTAGACATAAAAGCACTGCTGACGCAGAATGGTAGGGCAGAAAGAATGATAAGAGCAGCTGTAAAATGTAGTGATAAAAATTTTACAGTAATTGAGAAAGGCAATAAAAAATGATTAAATGACTCTCTCTAAAATATTTCGAGAAAAATTGGTTGAAGTAATTTGAGATTTTGTTTTATTTCAAATATAGAAAGTCTGCTTGATATTCTTGTTTTGATGATCTATAATAAATATATTTGGAATTTAATATTTTTATAAAGAAAATTAATTATAATACAAATTATAGTTTTTTATATTTTTTTTATAAAAGTGTTTGATTTAATATTTATTTAAAAACAGTTACGCTTAAAATATTCAATTATGCATACACAATTTAATTAAAGCTTTGAAATTGACGTATAAATTGTTGAAGTATATTAATATTAAACAAAACGATTTTTTTTTTTTTAAGGATATAAAGTTTTTTAATTAAATATTTAAAAATCCCTCTTGAAATAGATTTAAAAATTGAAATAGTAAAAATGTATGGCATAAAATTATTTTAAATTATATTGATTTCACTGAAATTATTTTTGAAATATATCTTTATAACATTTCTACAAAATTAAGATTTTTTTCCTATAAAATAAATACTAAAAAAAAAGTTCAGTAATATATTTATCATATTCATGTCAAATATTTGAAAATAAATCCAAAATAATCTTTCATGTTTCCATATTCTTATAAATTCATAAGCAAGGTAAAATTACAAATAATATAAAAGCGAATGTTTTAAAATATATTCAATTTCATTCATTATTATTTTTAGTGCCGGTTATTCTAAAGTCAGGAGGTGGCTTTAGAATAACCAGCACTGAAAAATAATTTTAAAGTCTAAGAAAAGCATTATCTTCTTTTTGTTGTAATTAAATTTTTCTTTCCAAATGTTATTTGACGTAAACCAAAACATGTTTACATAATACACAGGGACACATATTTCAGCAACAAATAAACACATTTCTGCGGCCAGGTTAATGACGAAGAGTTATCAAGATCAAAGGCATTCGTGATGCCGAAAAGATTTTCGCTTGCTCACAGCGCCATTTAATACCTTGGGAAATGGTAGGGTCGTAGTAGGAAGAATGAATGGAGCTTAATCATGGCTGGCGTGGGGTGTTGTGAAAAGTTTTGCAGGATCAGCGACATTTGCTGGTTTTCTTTCCTTATATAAATGAAGAAAAGGAGAGAAAAAAGAATTGAAAACTTAGTGAAGTTTAAGGTTTGGTTGGTGATTGAATTGTAGACATAGAAAGCACTGCAGACGCAGAATGGTTGGGCAGAAAGAATTGATAAGAACAGCTGTAAAATGTAGTGATAAAAATTTTACAGTAATTGAGAAAGGTAATAAAAAATGATTAAATGACTCTGTCTAAAATATTTCGAGAGAAAATTAGTTGGAGCAATGTGATATTTTGTTTATTTCAAATATAGAGGTATACCTTATGTTCTTGTTTTGATGATTTACAATAAATATATTTGGAATTGTTAACAATTTTTAATAAAGAAAATAACACAAATTATATATATATAATTATTATTTTTTACAAATTTGTTTGACTAATATTGTTTAATAATAGTCACGCATAAAAATATTAAATTATTTCTACACAGTTTTATTGCATCATTAAAACTGATGTATAAATTGTTCAGTTACATTAAAATTGTCTCGGCCTATACTTGACCTATGACGGCTTCAAGAAGTTGCCCACTTTCAGGTTTACACTTTAAATTTAATTTTCAAGCATTGTTTATGTATAGAGAACTCTATTTTCAATGAAATGAAAAAAATTAAAGATATGAATTAGATACATAAGTGTAGCTCACACCAACGGCAGAGATTTTCATTTCTCGAGTCTACAACGAATCCAGAACACGTGGTCTACACCATACCTTAATTATTAAATGGGGATTTACACGAAACCACAAAGGGTCTCACTTTGAAACAGGTGGAAACTCTGGCTTGTTCAGTTTTTTCAGAGAACAAGTAATATAAAAAAAAAAATTTAATGTCAATTCCTACTTTTTCACTATATTGCAGAAAGTCCTTTATAAATAATTTTTTAATTCATTTTTAAGTTTATCTGGCGCCATCTTTTGGTAGATATATGCATCTTAAATCTAAAAAACTAAAATTAATTAAATTTAATTACTGAGTTAATATTTAAAAAAACTGTATTAACAAGTGTCATCCACTACAAGTTCAAAAAAATGTATTTGAACTTGAGTGGATGAATAAAAAGTATTTTATGCACGATTAAAAATTTGAACAAGATATATATACAGAGTGTGAGCTAATAGAAGGAATTGAAAAAATTGACACTTCTCGTCGACTCCTCGCAGAACACTCTTCATTCTCCTCCTCCAAAAACCTAACTTTAAGAAAATCCGCCACACATGACACTGATTATCTGTTATCAAATTTGAGTGACATGTTGTTCTCATTTGAGTACAAAACACTAATTGTATGCAATATAAATATCCACAACATTGCTTATCTTCTGTCAAATTTGAGTGATATGTTGTTATTGTGTACTTGTTAAAGAATATACATTCCTCTCTCCTGGGAGACGAATTGCTACAACTCTTCTTGTGGGAAAAATTCTACAATATTGAACAAAGTAATTTTTATTTCTTTTTAAAGTTTTTATGTTGCAAAATTATTTTAAATTATATAATTGAAAATTCTTCTAAAACTCGATTTCAAAAAAAAATCTTAAAATCTATAACATAAAATTATTTTAAATGTGAAAATTTTATACTATTTAAAAATATCGAATATAATGAAAATAAATTAAAAACATTAATTATTATATCACTATATTTTTACTTTATTTATATTTTAAATAATAAGTAATAATTTATTTAATAATTAAGAAATAAGAAATAATAATTTCATATAATTATTGTGGAAGGAATTCGGATATTTTATTATGCTATTATATATATTATTTATACTGCTATTAAGTAAGAAAAATATATTTTTTTATTTCGCCTAAAAATTGACTGAAACCAGCAAAAACATTTATTTGGAACTAAAATGGGTGGTTCTTTTTGATAGATTGGCATATTACTCAAATACCAAGAGAATTCAGCCAAACACGCTCTCCATGGAACAAATTCAGACATACATTATTTGACATTGTTTAAAAAGAACTTAACGTTTCTTGGATTTTGCCATGAATTATTTATTTCTGACATTGGTTAGAATTAAATTATTCGTGACCAGACTAATAATATACAGAAAGCAGTCAAGATTTATATTTTATGTATTGTAAAAAGTAGAAAGCCACTGTTGAGATTTTGTTGTAGACTAAACAATTTCAAAAGTATCAGTATAAGACAGAAAAAATTAAAAATGAAGTAGTTTATTATAATTCATAGAAAATTTCACATTAATTTTTTTTAAGTCAAAAATGTTTGAGAACATATTCAGTTCATCATTATATTAAAATTTTTAGCAAGTGATAACCTTCTCGAAAAATGTTAGAAATTCGAAAACAGTTCAGAATTTCCTCTTTGTCTCTTTCATTTACCACCAACTTGCAGAAATAAATAAGCATGGAAAGTGCCTTTTCAAGACCTGTCAGTCATTCTTTTTCTTTATAAAGTTCCGATTCTTTCGTCTTCAGTCTATTTCAGTCAGTGAAAATTATTTTTTTCATTTTGTGGATTTACAGAGATCACATCAGAAATATTTTTCATTTATGCTTTTAATCTAAAAATACCATGAACTTTTATGCATTCGCTATATTTTGGAATTTTTTTTTGCCAACTTGTTAAAGATCATTATGATGATAATAATAATGGAGAATTTATGAAAAATGATTGATATATTAACCACATGGTCACTTAATCTAAAAGAACCTGATTGTAGTTTTTGTGTCTTGATACAAGCCTTTCTGACAAAAATATACTGTCAATAAATTGTATCAAAGCTTTATTACATAGGATATCTAATAGTATTGTTGCCACTCCTAATAAGTTTTTTATTTCCTGTATCACTTTATTTATTCTAGTATTGTATGAAACCCTTTGAAATCTGGCAACTAAGAAAAATAGCAAAGGATGTGATTTGTACTACCAATAAGCGGTAATAATAAAGAATGTAGAATCTGTTCAAGATAATGTTTTCCATCAATAAGATATACGTATTACATAAGCAAATCATATGCAATGATTTATTCATCTGTATATAGCCTCATCATCATCCTCATCTCTCTTTTTCTTGTGTTGTGCAAATAAACGCGTTTTATAATGAAAAGAAGTTCCTTTTCAGTCACAACAAAATATCTTCCATCCACTTGAACAGTGTTGGTGCTTGTTATTTTTTAGCGGAGAAGGATAGTAAGTTACGTTTCAAGTTAAGGAACTTGTTTATAAATCCGAAAAATAATGCCACACCAAAATCCCTTTTGTCTATACAGTATATTGTTACAATATATCCTATTACATACAAGATCTCACGCTCTGTCAATTGCAGTATATCGTGATTTTAAGGTAAACCGAACTGAGAGCGAGCTTGCGTAGTGAGCGTTTGAGTGCATGCACAAAAAGAATTCCATGAATAAAATATATTCCATGAATCAAAAGTTTTTTTCGTGTGTGTGTGTGCTATGTTGTGTTTTGTGCGTGTTTATTTTGGATACCACAAAATTTTTACATGCTTTCTTTGAGCCAGAGAGAAAATTGATTTTGTAACTTAGTAATTCTCTCCATGTGAACCAGAGTAGCTGATGATTTCGTTTTTGGCGAGATGTTTGTTGTTGATAAGTAAGAGTTTAGAATGGGTACTAGATTTGTGAGTACAGAGATTGAGAAGTGCAATTTTCCTGGACTAATTCCTTTGAATTTTTTTTTCTTTTGAATATGTTGGTTAGCGGTAAATTAAAAGAAAACCGAGTTAAAACTCGGGACTGAAGAATTAGATATAACTATTTTCGGATGGAACTAAAGTTGCCCATTTAAGGGGTATGATTAAAACAGTTGCAAACATTATTATCTTTCAAATGATACTGAATTGACGAAAAATTAAGTTGATATAGTATTTTGACAACTAAAACAGAAAAAAAAAAAAAAAAAAACTTAAAACAGAAAAAAAGGGAAAAGAAAACAAAACTAGAGGAAATTAAGGAAAAAAAAAATGGAGAAAAGTAACCTTGCACAATTAGAAAAGAGTTGGCTAATACTCGAAAATAGTAATTTCAAAAATATTGAGGTTTTAAGAGGAAATTCAGGTATGAATTGTATATTTAATTTAGAAGGCTTTATTAAAAGTACTAAAATGTTATATGTTTCTGTCCCATCCAGAGTTGAGACAATTAACCTTTTTACGGTCTTTAGAAAAGCATCTTAAAAAAAAAGAAAATGTATTGAATTACCAAGTAAAAAATGAACCGAGTTAAAATAAAACTTCCTCGGTGATAAAACAAAATATATAATGATTTATGTGTCTGAAGAAGACTCGTACAATTATGATAAATTAAAAACTATTGTACTAAAAGAGTCTCAATCAATACTAAAGGATTGTCTGGATGGCTTCTGTAAGACATAAAAATTTTTCAAAAAGTAATTTACAATTTGCGTCAAGGTTGAGTATCAGTTGAGTAAGGTAAGTGATTTTTAAGTCATTACGTGAGTTAATTGTTTCGGATAAAATGTTTAATTTATTGAATTGATTTTAATTTATGACTAATACTGGAGTCAAGCGAGGTGAATCACGTTTTAATCCTCAACAATTGCGACGTGGTGATATTTATTTGTCTTTAAGGGGTCAGGTCAAAAGCTGAATCTAATTTGTCCAGAAGATATGCTGGGAATTGAGGGTTAACGGTTTGAAGGAAACATATCGCTGAATTTACGTTTAAAAAAAAAAGTTTCCAATGTATTTCTACCTGAAGTAATAACAATGTTAAGTGCTTTTATGTAAGATTAATACAAGCCATGCTTTACACGCAATTAAAAAAAGAAGAAATGTCTGTTTGCGACAAAGTCGAAGTTGTTAAAAAATAATAGAATTTGCTTAAAATGTTTCTTACCGGATTGTAGTGATAACAATGCTAGACTAAGAACTGTTTGTGGAAGGCCATATAATAAATAGATTCATTATCCAAGAGAGTAGAAGGATATTGCTAATAGAGAACAAAAAAAAAAAAAAAAGATATCTCAGAATCTTTTCTTAAGCATCAGATGGATGGGGAAAATTGTGATACTTTTAATTATACTAGCATGTCCTATTTAAGTAATTTAATAGTCGCTACTGGTTTGGCGAGAAACAAAACAAAAATTTTAGTTGAGTACACGTCACGTTTTTGTTAAAAATAAGTATTCCGAATGGCAGGAAGTGCAGCGTCATTTAGATGTCGAAATCAAACATGTTTAATAAGCAGGTAGTATGTAAATTGTTTACAACTTAAAACCAATAACATAAAATCTCTAATTTCTTGTTTAAATGATTCGTCTATACTTAATGGGTGCATTAGAACGACAATTACTATTGAAGATAATTGCTAGTAGACATAAAAATTGTGAATCTTGTGTCAAATAGGTCGATAGATGTAAGTATTGAGGTTTATGATTCGGTGTCTTTAGAAAATAATAGTTGTTAGTTGTTAAGTGTAGAAGTGTTTTATGAATTTTTGATACTGGAACAATTATATTTACAAAATCCTCAACTACTCTTGTAAAATACCTTGTTTGGTTTGCAGCTAGGGATTGCATGAAGTAGTAAACGTATAAAGTTAAAGATCATTGTGATTTAATCCAGAAAGATAATTTAAATGAAACTTTAAAAACGTTTTTGGAGATAAAGAATGTAGTTATCGAGATAACAAAAGGTAAAGCATATGCTATATGCAAGGAAAATTTTGTGAGTGCACATTGGACAAATAAGTAAGGAAGGAACATAATTGCAATGCCCTCAAGGGTGACTCTTCTTGTTTACGTTAATCTAAAGACGTTGCTCTTAAAAGATACACTTCAACGTGTGCTCGCTTGTTAGAGATGCAGAATATCTGTCATTGTATAAATTGTTATTGGAAGAATATCGAAAATTATTTTGAGTGTTGAAGATAACAAGTGTCCTGATGTGATATACTACTCAATACGCCAAATAATATATCGATATGAAAAGAGTATTACAAAAATTAAGGGCGCTGTTCAACTATTCTATGTTGAATAATCGATCGCACACCACTTGATTCTGTATAGTAAAATGAAAGTTTCGAATGAGTCGTTGTTTCGATAATTACAAAATTTCGAAAGTATTATGTCATGACGGCAGACGTCAAGATGATACATAGCCCGATCCGGATAGATCCGAGAAAACATGGCATTCAGAGATTTCTATGGAATGATAATGCTAATGAATCACCCAAGACGTATGGACTGGAAGACAGTTACATATATAGCTTTGTGATTGCTCCATATCTTGCTATGAAAATTCTGAAACAGTTATCGGTGGGTGAAGAGAGCAGTTTTCATAGAGATTCTCCTATATTTCGTGAAAATATTTGCATAGATGGTATATTATGTGGTGGGTCAACTTTGGAAGAGATCAAAAGATTTGATGCATCAACTTAGTGATTTTGAAGAAAGAAACGTGAATTAAGCTTCACAAATGATGTGCTAATCATTCAGAACTTTCAAAATCTCGGGCAAAAACTACAGCTTCTGAATGCATATGGAGGCCAAAACTTTAGGAGTGTTGTATGAACCTATAAAGAGATATTTTGGTGAAGATGGAACCTATCAGTAGTTACACTGAAAGAAGCGTGCTATCTACTACTATTACCGAGACTTTTCGATCTACTACGGCCTCTTGGTCCTGTAATAACTAAGGCCAAGAGTTTCATGCAAAGAGTGTGGAGTCTTAAAAATTGATTGGGGAACCGCTTCCAGCTGAGCATAACGAGAAATGATGGATAATGCATTAGATAATATAGGAAAATTGAATATTGAAAGAAAAATCATAATAGAGGAGATTACAACAGTTGAAATTCATGGGTTTGCCGATACTTACATACCAAACAAAAGATTTACACATACGAAACTCGGAAAATTTTTCATTTGAATTCGAGATGGTTGGAAAAAAGGTGAAAACCATAACTTGCCTTCCTTGAGAATACTTTTAAATTGTGATGGCAAAATATAGATGCAAAGTATCAAGTCCTGTGATGCAGTTTGGGTAATACTGAATCTGCTACTACCTTCGTCATTTAAAATCATCATATGTTAATAACATTAGCAATGGAAAAAACGCAGATCATCTGTTAATAAAGGTTCCAACATACTAGAAGTTTTCTTATTTCAGTCGCTGAATAATTAATTGTATGGCAACTTCAATAAGAATTTATATATTTTTTTTTTTGTATTAAAACATTTGAATTGAAAATCTTTTATTTATTTTGAGAAAATGAAATATCCCTACAAATATGCCTAAATATTTTAGAATTCAAAATTATTTGCACCATCAACTGCTATTTAAAAAGTGTGAAAAATGCATAATATTTTATGAATGTAAAAACCGATCTACTTGTTAGATTTTATACAGCATTTTGAGACGAATTTGAAATATCGTGTCACATTCTTCCGTTCTCTTTGTCGCTCATAAAGAAGATATCCATAAAAACAATTGAAATGGAAAACGTAATACACAAATGTTTTACAGATAATTAAAATACTCTTTCTCCTTTTCTGTACATTATCTACTTGTTCATTGAAATTCAGGATGCTTTTTAAAACATTTAGCACAAGATAAAATATAGATAAATTAATTCATATAATAATTATGCCATTATTCAGACCCAATAATAAAAAAAATGACACCATAACCAATTAAGTAATCTATTTTGCAATTATAATCTGCAATCAAAATTCATTTCTAAAATTGAAAGAAAATAATTACAATATTTAAGCCAATGTTACATTTAATAACACTTAATTGCCTTACATATTAAATTGCCTCTGGATTAAAATACAGAGGAAGTTTTCACTTTTAATATATAAAATATTTTGCATAAAAACTAATATTAATTAGTTCTGGTACTTGATATAGGATAACAAAATTTAACATGTGAAAAATTACGCCCTCATTATAATTTTTGTAATTTACCATTTTACTCTCAAATGTACTTTACTTTAATAATTAATTCTAATATTATAAGTTTTTCAATTTTGAATTCAATAAATGAATCTTTTTGTTTGCAATAAGCGAATGACTATTATCACTTATATTTAAAACTTTATAATGACTGAGGGCATTTACATTTACTAAATATTAATTAAGCATTATATGTTTTTTTCTTAATATATTGATCCTTGCTGATTGTACTTAATGAAAAATGATCCTTGCTGATATTAATGTTTTCTTCTCTTAAGAAAATATAAATTTTATATATCCAGATTGTCGTTACTTCCATTTAAAGTTAATTAAATTTTAAGCATATTAAATATTCTCTAACAGAATATACATTGATGCAGGAGTAACATTTACTAAAAGAAATATAAATGATATATTTATATTGATCCTTCTGATAAAAACTTGATATTATTCCACCTAAGTATTATTTTATACCACCATCTACTAAAATACACTCATGTCCATAAATTAAGGATAATTCAGAATGACACAGAAATTGAACTCTTTTTCACCCGTTTATCACACATCTTAAGAAGAATATGCAAATTACAGGAAACCACCAGATGGCGCGGATAGTACGTCACAATGACGAGAGTGTAAGAGAGGGGTATATAAGGAATGGTGGCAAAGAAGTAAAATTGTTCATAAGCGCTTTAAAAGCCTTTCAGTGCAATAACAGCATAGTTATGGCACAAAGGAAGCTTTTGGATGATTTTTTACGTGGTAGAATTATCGGACGACTGGAATGTTGGAATCGCCCAGAGTATCTCCAGGCTTTGGAAACGATTCCAAATATATTCTTTAACAGAATGAGGATCGGTATTGATGAAGACGGAACAAGCATTTACTCTCTTCAAAAGAAATATAAATGAGATATGTGTTCCACTTGATCACTGTCTGATTAAAAACATGATGTGGACACCGCAACAGTTATGTTTTCCGACGAGTCAGGTTTAGTTTGTAGTCTGATTCTCGCCGGACGCAATTTTTATTAATTGTAAACATTATTTTTTGCTCTTTACCTTTTGTTTAATAAATAGACTTTGCAAAGTCATCTTCTGTCTCTTTCTTTGCCTGAACTATTTCAATATGGACATTAATAACTTAATAATGACTAAGAATGGTAGTACTCGAAAACTTAATGACTCAAAGCGCTTACATTTGTATTTACTAAATATTAATTAAGCAATATATGTTTATTTTTTCATAATTTATTGATCCCTGTTGATTTTACTTAAAAATATAAATTTTATATATCCGGATTATCTTCCATTTAAAGTTAAGAAATTTTAAGCATATTAAATATTCTAGCAAAGTCTCCATTGATGGAGGAGTAACATTTACAAAAAGAAATATGAATGAGTTATTTTTATTTATTCTTCTGATAAAAACACAAAGACTTATTATCAACATGGAAGTATTCCTTCTATTATTTTATACCATCATCTACTAAAATAGCATTAATAACTTAATAATGACTGAGAGCACTGACATTTATATTTAATAAATATTAATTAAGCATTATCTATATTTTTTTTCATAATTTGTTGATCCTTGCTGATTTTATTGAAGAAAATATAAATTTTTATATGTCCAGATTGACATTACTTCCATTTAAAGTTAGAGAATATTTAATATGCTTTAAAATTTAATTGACAACGTCTCCATTGATGCTGGAGCTACATTTACTGAATGAAATATAAATGTATTTATATTGATTCTTCTGATAAAAACATAGAAATTATTATCAACATGGTATTATTCCACCTAAGTATTATTTTATACCAACCATCTACTAAAAATAGCACTAATACCACCATTTCGAATTCCATTACATCTGTGTCTTAAACCTGGGGAACTCGAACAGAATTCGAACCTTCATTAACCTGGATTCAAAATTGCCATGTTAACTGACCCTGGAGAATACTCCCCATGGCAATAAGTTGTTCATTTATTATGTTGCGATAATACCTACCCTGTTCCATTGATAGGGCGTAGGAAACCAAGCAATGGGAGAACCAACACACTTGAAATATTCATAAATTCTGTAAGAATGGACATCACGTTTGGTGTGGTTAGCAAAGTACTATCTTTACTTTTGCAGGCTACCACCATAAAAGAGTCTCTTTTTTTTTTTCCTGTTATCTTTCTTTACTTTTTTTCCTCAATGGAGAATCAGTAACATTTGTGGTTAAGGCAATAATCCAGCGGAACGACTAGTGGATGGAGATGCAAGCAACAAGCCGAGGAGAAACCGACTTACAGAAAACATTCTTAAACGTGTGGGAAATAACTTAACTCAAGAAACCTATAGATCGAACAGCAGAAGTTCAGCTTCGGTTTGTGTACAGTGTGTTGTTGAAAAAAGAAACTTTGAAAGATAGGAATTAAGAGTGGTATTTGAAATGTCAGATTTCAGAAATATATATAGAAATGTATCACGTTTGCTGAAATATATAGGTTTTGATGTTTTTAATGCGTTATATAAAAGCGATTTAAAAAAATACAATAAAATTAAACATTTCATTGCAGAAAACAAGTGTAAAAGTATTGGGGTTGTTTCATAATTTATTATTTTATAAGTTAAATAAAGATTATAATATATACTATTATAATAAAGATTATAATATAGATATTATTTTTATAAGAATGTTATAACATTCTTCAAGTATAATTTATCGTTATTACAAATATGTATTATAATATTTTTAAAATTTTGTATGGCAAAAGGAATTTTTAGTCGTATTCTAATACTTGAAAAGCAATGGATGAAATAAATTTAAATGTATCCTTTAAAATTTGCATTCATCTCTTTATCTTCAACTGACCAGATCTCCTTTAAGTGCTTGACTTGATGTAAATTAACAAGTGCTTTCAAGGGGGTTATTATCGTTCTCTAGGGGTCTATTCCTGGATGGGAGGTTGATACAAACTCACTGGCAACTTTGGAAATTTGAATATTTCACAAAAGAGGAACATGCTGCCCTGCATCCACACTGCGGCAATTTTAAACAAACACATTGGATGGCGATTCACATTTCATTCTTCCTTTTTCCCCCTTTGCGAGGCAAAGTAAATTGACTATATATTTATAATATTTGTATTTTAAGATTATATATATATATATATATATATATATAAATATAAGTTAGCCGTTCAACGTTTGGATTTTTGTATTTCTTAACCTGATCTTCATAGCTGCAGCTTGAAGAATGTTTTCCTATTTCGAAAAGTCTGGATGGAAGGGTAGTCTTTTTTGTAATTCATTTTTTTCTTGGCGTAGTAGAATGTTCAAAGTAGTCATGTAATAATATATGTATATAGTAATATAATCTGTCATTATCACATATTATATATATATATATATACATACACACTCATGAAAAACATTATTACTACCCCTACATTTTGTCTGGGATGGAAGGGTAGTCTGAGTTTTTGTGGATCTGAACATTCTCGCAAGGCTCATAGCAGCAACTACAAACATATACATTTTTTTCTTTGGCTCAACAGGTGAGTAGTCGACAAAACAGAGGGGGAGGGGTTCAGTAGTCATGTAATAATATATGTATATATTTGTAATACAATTCCCCCTCTCAATGTCATAACTTATCACACATATTATTATATTATAGACATATAAACTGCTTAGAATATACATACTTTACACTGTCTTGACCTCCCCCTCTATTCAAAATTTTATGTTAGCCAAAACATTATTACTACCCCTACATTTTCTGCAATGAACTCGCTGTTCTGGATGAATCGTGGAAGGCACGTGAACAGGTGGAAGTGGTATTTAACTACTTGCTGGAGAGTCTGAAGAATCATTCTTTCACTTACTTCTGTGTGTGATGGGAAAGGCTGCGGATCTAAGCGACTTTGATAGAAAGGCGGCAGATTTGTAATGGCTCGAAGGCTCGGAACAAGTATTTCCGAAACTGCACGACTCGTGGGTTGTTCGCAATCTACAGTTGTTAGTACTTATGCAAAGTGGATGAATGACGGTGAAACCAGAAGTAGACGACATGGTGTTGGACGTCCACACGTTATCAAAGAGAAAGGTCTTCGGAGACTGTCTCGCATGGTGAAGCAAAACCGGAGCCAGACAGTGGCTCAGCTGACAGCCCAATACAATGCAGGGTCCAAGTAGAATAGTATCGGGAGCACACTGTTCAGCGGACACTGTTGGATGTGGGGCTACGCAGCAAACGTCCCACTCCCACGTGTGACTTTGCTGACCAGGCGTCATCGCCAACTGCGCCTGCGCGGGCCCGGGAACATCGGGACTGGTCCATGGATCAGTGGGAGAGAGTTGCCTGGTCAGATGAGTCACGGTTTGTCATTCATCACGCCGATGGCCGTGTCTGGAATAGACGTCTTCCAGGCGAACAGTTGTTCCCCTCAGTGTACAGGTCATACACAGGCCGGTGGTGGCGGTATTATGCTTTGGGGGACGTTCGCTTGGGCGTCTCTGGGACCCGTGGTTGTGGTAGAGCAGACCATGAATGCTACAGGGTATCTGAACATCATTGCGGACCAGTTGCACCCTTACATGGCCTCTATTTTTCCAGCTGGAAATGGAGTGTTCCAACAGGACAGCGCCCCCTTGTCACAAGGCTAAAATTGTGTTGGAGTGGTTCCAGGAACATGATGCTGAATTACAGTTAATATCCTGGTCGCCTAACTCACCAGATCTCATTCCGATAGAACACATTTGGGATGTCCTGGGAGGGCAGCTCAGAGTTCAAAGACCACCAATTCGCAATATCTCGGATTTGCGTGACCGTTGTTTAAACATCTGGTCAATCTGTCTCCGGCCATCTACCAAGGACTTGTGGCATCCATGCCAAGGCGGGTTGAAGCTGTGTTACGCGCCAAAGGTGGGACAACTCGTTATTGACAGACCATCAAAAAATAATCATCTAAATGAAACGTTATATGATTTTATTCCTCTTAAGAACATATATAGCTTCTGAAATACCATCAAAAACTTGACTTTTATCAAATCAATAATCGCACATGTACAATATACCACAATTGCTAAATATAAAATAAACCAAAACTTTTATAAGCGACTCATTTTTTGTTCAGTTTTAATTACTTAATAGTAAAAATAGAGGTGACGAAGATGTCGAGCATCTAAGAGTTTGGCGACTTTTATATAACATATCAAAATGACTTGCTTCTCAGATATACAGAAACAAAAGATTTACATTTTTGTCGATTTTTAAGGACTTATGGTAAAAACCACCTTTTACGAATGATGTGGTTGCTTTTGAATGACTTATTTCTCTATATAAATTCACTGGTATATAAATTCATAATTTAGTGCCATATAGTGCATTAAAAATATATTTTGGATGTTGAGTTCTAATGCATTTTCAGAAATAAAATAATATTAAAAGCTATGAAGTTTTTCAAAAGTTGGTAGGCTTTGAAACTTATATAGTTAGTCTAATTTCAAATTTAACAACACATCCATGCATTTTAAAATAATTTTAAATATTAATGTTACAGTTAATAAGTTTTTTTTTTTATTATTTAGTGAATTAATTATTGTACATTATTTTATGATTATAATAGTTTTCAAATAGGGGATACTTTAAGCTGAAGTCATTCCCAACCAGGATGACTTGCTCAGCTTACATGGTACTTAATGTACATGGTATGGAGTCTGCTATATTTAGTCCTCAATTTATAACGAATACCTCCAACTATGGCATTTTAGAGGTTTTCATCCTCCTTTCCAAGCCCAATTTCATCACATTACGGCCTACATATTTTTATTCTAACCCTTGGTACAGCCAGAAGTCAGAATTCAAATTCGTTTCTTCTAATTTGAAGATCTATCGCAATATGCTCTATGCTCTTCAGTCGTAAACACAAATATTATGCATAAAAGTTATTATTACTTAACAGGTGGACTGAAAAGTTCATAGGCTGACATATAGATGGCGCTACTAGTATTAAATCCATATGATATTTAGTTAGCCCCTAACCTTCAAAAGACACGCATATAAATTTGACAGCTGTTGCGCTATTAGTATATGAATTATAGCATTTTTTATTGAAGCCACTTTTTGTTAGTTTGAAAAATGGATAAAAAGGAATTTCGTGTGTTAAAAAAGCTTTGCTTTTTGGAGAAAAAAAAAATAATACTGAAGCCAAGCCTTGGCTTGATAAACATTATTCGGACTTTGCACCAGAAAAATTAACCGTAGAGAAGTGGTTTGCTAAATTTAAAAGAAGACGAAATGAGCACCGACGACGATGCACGCAGTGGACGCCCCAAAGAGGCTGTTACCGACGAAAACATCAAAAGTCCACAAAATAATTTCTGATAACCGTAAAGTGAAGCTGATTGACATAGCTGAGACCCTAAAGATATCAAAGGAGCATGTTGGACGTATCGTGAATGAATATTTGGATATGCGAAAGCTCTGTTCAAAGTGGGTGCCGCGCGAGCTCACGATCGACCAAAAACAACAACGAATTGATGATTCTAAGCAGCGTTTGTAGCCGTTCAATCGTAATAAACCCAAATTTTTTGCGTCGATATGTGACAATGGATGAAACATGGCTCCATACATTTCACACCGGAGTCCAATCGACAGTCAGCCGAGTGGACTGCACGTGCTGAACACTAAAAATGCTATAACTTCACTAAAAATGCTATAAAATCACATACTAAATTATACACGTGTCTTTTGAAGTTTAGGAAAACTAAAATACTAGTACACCGTCTATGTGTCAGCCTAGGAACTTGTCAGCCCACCTGTTATGTTATTGATGGCCAATCACTAATATTGCACATAATAAATTATTATTTTTGAATGAAATTAATATTTTTTAATTACATTATTTTTAATCCACGAAACACCGTTCTTTAATTGTTTAGAACCAAATTTAAGAATTAATAGCCATTATGAAACTTATTTTTGTAATATACATAGAATCATTGATTTCACTGATTCTTGAGACAGTGATCGAATAAATTATGGTAAAATGCCAGGAATTCTGACCTTCTACGTCATAGACAAATACGCTTATTTAGCCAAATGATCCCCGCAAAGATTCTGAATTTCAGATGATACGGTTAATTGTTAAATCTACAGTAAAATAGTTCTGAATTATAATTGCTTCCATCGTGAATCGTTGACATTTCACTAAACGGATGGGTGAAACCAAATTCTAACCATCACAAAACAATTATCGTTAAAATGATGATTGATGCATGTTTAAGTATACTAATTTTAGCCATTTATAAGAATAATTCGGATTACTTACGCAATTTATTTGCAATTCACAAAAATATATTTAAAAGAAATTGGATATAGAAATTTGGAATAAATTCAGTAAATGAAAAATGGTAAATGAAAAAAAAATATATTGAAGGCCAGGTCCAAATATAATATTTCCATTACGACAGGCAAACTTCATATTTCATGGGATATTTAGAATTTGAATTTTGACGTTATTTGATTTTTTAAACTAATTCTTTTCTGAAAATAATATTTAAATATAAGCATAAAAAAATCTATAAAATGATTATTATAATTTGAGGAAATCGATTTCTTTTTTCAGTAAATTATTATTTTTTTTTAAAATTTGAAATGATTCACAAGCTTAACATTTTCATAGTAAATCAATGGATGATTCTTTTTTCCCAATTTAGTTTTTTAACAATTAACTCTTCTTCTTTTTGCTGAATTAAATTGAAATCTGAAGGTTAAAACTACTCATCAGACTCAAAATCTCTACAAATGGAGAATTTTATTTTTCATATCTTCTTATAGAACAGTTTAGACTAAAAGTCAAAGCAAAAGCTCAGAATTTCAATCTTGATCTTTGTAAACCTTTGTAATGGATATAAATATAGTGTACAAACAAAAAATAAATAATTAAAAAAATTTAATTAAAAAAAAATTGAATGCTACGATTTTTACCTAGGCAAACAGCGATGTAATTTATGGTTGAAAAAAATAGCATTATTTAATCTATATACAGACCCAAAATTGTAAATGTTATGATATTTGTATAGTAAAAAATTAAAACTGTATTTTTATTTATAATGAATGAAGTAATTATACCAGTAACTTAGTATAGAAAATGGGGCAGTTTTGGTGATCAGTGCATTAATCCTAACAGAACAATCTCAGTTTAAGACTCAACCTGATAGCTGAACTAAAATATATGGACACGCTTTTAGTAAGTGTGGTAAATCTATAAGCCAGATACTCATCATTGCTTTGAGAAATAGTGTGGGCGATGCAAATCCATATGTTTTATTTGTGGTGTTCATTTCAAATTAGAAATCCAACCACTTCGATCTAATATCAACCTTTTTTCGTAATTATGACTCACTAATGCATTTTAATATAATAAGAATTTTAAATGAACTATACTAACTGATTTTTTTTTATAAAATAATTATTTAATGTATTAAATTATATTTTTACTCCATTAAATCCAAATTATATTCAGGTTCTTTCCTATATAGCTCTCTAAAATACTGTATAAATCATTGGTGTATTGATTAAGCTAACGCATTTTAAAGATCATTTTAGACAATATTTCTTAACCATCTCACTAATTCACGCCACGCCTATATAGTCTGTAGTAGTTAGTGAATTCGATCTCATTATCTGAGAGTTGCTGTTAAATATGAAGTTAACTGAAGTCTCTCCTAGGACAAAATACTGCTATAACGAATCCGGTAAGCTGTCGCAATGTCCTTCTGCAGAATACTGTCTCTTGAATAAATGAATACATGCGGAAAATCGACAGAATATTCTTATAAGGATGCTCTTATAGCATAAATCTGATATCCGTGAAACAAGTCAGATATCATTTATTAACGAAAACAATCTGGAAATCAATGGTTTGTGAAGAATGTGTTTCAATCGTTGGCTTGAGGAAATACGGGTAATGTTTTATCTTTCGATATATGAAGTTTTTATTTATTGTCATGCAATATCATGTAAAAAGTTTCGAATTATATATATATATATTTTAATTTTGAATAACTAATAATTATTGATGAATTTCTAAGCACAATACTCATAATCATGACCTATTTGTTATATACGTTTTTGTTCATTTGTGAGAAGAAATTAAACATTTAGTAAAAAATAATAAGCGTTAATTAATTTTTTATTTAGTTTTAATTTTTAAACTGGAATATAAATAATTTAGGTTTAAAAACAATTATTCAAAGGATATGTTTTGATGGAAAAAATAGAACGGTTGCTGTAAAATTAGCAGGTCGAAATGGCATTGCATTGTGTTCATTTATTGCGAATGCACAAAAGAAAACAATGTGCTTATTGTGATTCTTTCTACACAGCATCCTTTATTACTACATATCATCACTTCAATATTATACCCACGAATACAATGAATGTCCCCCTTCTCAATGAAATCGGACTTAAACTTTCTTGTTTGCTAGCTCTAAATTTATCATTGAGTGTGAGGAGTGTAAAGTTCAGCATTATGTCTCCACAGAGTATTACAAGTATTTTCAATTGGGGTAAATAAAGAAAACGTGCAATCATATTCGCATATTATGACAAAAATAGTTCTCTAACAACTAAACTCAGTGAGTTCTAGCAGTTCGGTTAGTAGGATGAAGGTGTAATCAACTGCACTTTTGTAAGTACGATCAATTGGCTCAGGAATGCAATATATATGTTGGAGAAGAAGCCATCCAAAGAGATTATTGTCTACCATATATATTGGACCCATAAAATATGCTTCTTGGATATGACTAGCACAATAGTGGATCTTTTGCTGCACCAGACCACCAATCTTCTTGAATCACATTCCAAACAGAATATAGACTCCTCAGAAAGAAGTACAGACATACATGGACATTACTTTTGGCTCTTTCATGAAAACTAGACTCTATTGGCATCTGGACTAATTACAGAGACTCTATTGGCTCTTTTCATAGAAATGCATTTTGCATTTCTATGAAAAGCGCACATAGAGTCTATGTATCCATGCAGTTTATGTACTACAGAAGGGTACACGTTCAATTTCCTTTGTTACATAGCGTAAACTACCTGTTCGTTCAATTACTGTCCATCATAATTCTTCAGATAAATGACTCTGAGAACTAATATCTAAATCATTTTTATTTCGAAATTACATCCTGCAGTGTTTTCTTACAGGAACTTCCTAAAGCTCTTAAACTTTTTTTCGTCATTTAATAACACGGTTGGAGATCGATTCTTGATTTAGCTGTTACATGCATAGATTACAACAGGACACAAATTCAGATCTACTATCACGATCTGTTGCAGTCACTGATTTCAGAAATGAGGACATCTATAAGACAGTGTTATAAACGTCTCGCATCAAAACGTGTTGTCTAGTGAAAATCTTTTGGGATTTTTCTATAAAGGACTCGCAAATGCTAGACATTTATCCTAACTTCATAATTCGTGGTTGGTAAAAAAGGACCACCGATAAAAAAAGAAAATAAAAAGGTTCCGAGTATCTTCCATGGAAGTCACTATGAAATTTCCAGCTCTCTTTTTTAGTGTATTTAACCACATTTCTGTACAGTACTAAAATATGCAGAACACTTTAAACAAGCAAATCCGATAATCAATGATCTATAGCAATAGCCATTGAGCATATCCTAAACTTGAAATCCTTACAGACATCTGACTTTTCAAAAACAGTTTTAAAAATCACAAATCATAATGTCTTGACAAAATTATCCTTATCTGCCAAGAATGAGTTGCGATATCATTAAATCCATATTTGCCAAATGATTTAGAGTTCAACAAATGTCATAGATGCTATGACTAAGCAATTTATTTTCAAAAGTTTTGACAGAATTTAGATCATTGTGTATTGTATTGATTATTGAGTAATTAGTTAGAAGCGGTGTAATATAATATTCCATAAAATATTTAAAGAAACTAAGTGCATTTTAAATATATAGATGGCATTTAAAAAAGTAATGAGACATCAATCATTTGTTAAAATTTATTATGACATTTGCTCATTTTATTTGATCAGTTGCTTTGTTAAGTGAATATGAGCGTTCCATACAAATAAAACATTCTTATGCCATCAATCAAACTGTAACAAATAACATGTGACAGGAAATGGGTTTCTCTATATATAATTACAATGTCGCATTTTCCTTTAAAACAGCTATTTTTTTTCAAAGATTTGTTGGTTTCGTAGTGTCCATCAAAATAGCTTTTAGGTATTGGAAATTTTTAAGCGATTACGTAAATATGTAATTACACATTTTCACATAAGATCATCGCATTAAGTTACATATTTTGTTTAGAATTAAAAAAAAATTAATATTTTTATATTCTCAGCACAGTTTGTGAAGTACAGCAATATTGACAATGACTGTAAATTATTTAATTTTTGGATTGTCCGGAATTAGCATATTTTATGGAAAATGAAATAAATGATAAAAACAATTAAAGATAATTTTTGATTTGAACTCGCCTTTATTTTTCAGTAAAGACATAGAATTCGTCTTCAAATTCTTTAAATGTTTCTAAGAAATTTGGCAAAAATATTATCATGAATATTGCGACAGTATGGCTGCTACATTTTGTTTGTTAAATTACTTACTAATTGGAAAATGAAGATTTGTTTTAAATTCAAGTATATATATATATATATTTAAAATATGTCTTTAAAAACATATATGTGCACATTTTCAAATAGGAAATACAAAAGAAGCAGAATCTTTGATAGAAGGGAATTTAGAGAAGCCAAAGAAAATCAAAATGTTTCTTTAGATCAATAGATGGTCGATATTTTTATTGAAAAGTATTTTTGAATTGTTAATTTTTAAATAAATTTTAAGAACCATAACAATAATTTTCTTTTAAAATTAACAATATTGTTCAATATCAATTGCAATTTACAGAATTATTTAATAAAAATTACGACGAGGTACGTTATTAAATGATATATTAATTTTTTTTAATGCACAAATGGTTTCAATGCATAGTAAAATCTATCGTCCTATGTATAAGGTCAGGTGGGTGCTTGTAAAATGAAGCTAAGTGTAAACAAGCATCAGCTATGCCCAAGTGTAGTATAGACAAACTTTAAAGCCTGAAAGAACTAAACTTTGGTAAAGCAGGAATGTATTGTAGGTAGAATTTGATAGCAGTCCAAAGATTTTAATTCAACAGTTGGTAATTATAAAATAATTAAAAAAAGCTTGTAGATTTTAAGGTTTTCTGCCAATTTATTTCTGTAATTTTCAAAAGGCAACATACATACATAAGAAATATCCAAATTTCTACTATATAATTGACTTGACAGCAGCTGTCATGGATGTTGTAAATAGGAACAAAACATAAAATAGGGAAGCTAAAGAGGATTGTGGTATTTCATTATCGATAATAAATCGTATAATTAAAGGAAGGAAGTGCTGTATAATTAGAATGGGAACTGGTCGGAACTGGTTATTGAATTGCCTAAGGAGGAGAGTCTTCTCTAGTAAAGTGCTGTATTGCAAGATCACAAATGGGTTTCCTTTGTGATAACAATAACTGAAATATATGCGCGATAATTCATTAATTTCAATGGATTTCAGACTAGATTTCAAAACAGTATGTCAGAGATAAGCAATAGTTTTTGAAACGACATCCACTGCCAAATTGAAGCCGGCTATCTGGCAGACAAATGTCATCCAACAGCCTGACGTCAGTCCACTGCCAAACTGACCAATCCCATAATTAGAAAATTCCTCAAAATTTATCAAAGCTACTAATATCGTCTTGAATCTTTTTTGCTAGAATACTGTCATCTTTTGGCTTACTGAATTAGTTTCTATAAAAAAAAAACATCAAGTGCATTTACATAAATCATCAAAAATATGTCAGTGATCCATTTATCGTTTATGGGTTTTATGACACAGTACAGAATCTATACTCAGTTGATAAAGATTGTGCATGCTTAATGTACAACGCAGAGAAAACTGGCTTGTCCAATAATCCGTTTAGATTGAGAGCTATTAGGCAAAAAACGAGACGTTGTTTATAATTGATCATTCATCACAGGGAATAATTGTAAGATATTGGGTTATTGTATGATGAAAAAAATATATAATAATTTATAATTAAATGGTAAAAAGTTGATAAAATTACATTAGAGAAATTTCGATGAGTATTTTTTTTTTTTTATTTTTTTTTTTATTTCCACTTGTTTGACAAAACGTGAAACATATAAAATTCGTTAGCATTTTTCCCTTCTGACCCTATATAAACATTTTATGGAATGCAAAAATTAAAATAATTTTTTTTTTCTTGGAACCAAAAGAATAATCTAAAAACATTTTTTTTTTTTGATATTCCAATGTAAAAACTGTTTGTACTTTTGTGTTTATTTCCCAGAAAGGCCGGAGGCAAAACCTGTTCAATCTATCCTTAAACTTTTGGGAATGCTTTATTGATATTCTGATAAAACTGATCAGAATATCGATATTCAAAGGAGCTCATTTATTCGAAGTCATCCATAACATCCATATTGGCATACATGTTTTTATTTTTAATACCCAATTTCAAAAGAAAGCCGTAAAAAAAAACTTTCATTATTACTTTTTTCGTTTTACATCAAAATTGTGAAAAGGTTAATGACAACTTTGTTTACTTGTAAACAAAATATATATTTACCTTTAAAAAACATTGGAAAAAGTTTTGTCATTAAAATTTAGATGGATCTGACTGATGAGATTAAACAGAATCACTCTTTTAGTCATTGGAATGTTTATAAAAATACAATGCATAGAGTTACAAAATTGTTTGATAAAAGATTTTTTCATTCTATTCTTATTTCTTTTCTTAAAAAAGTTTCAATTTTAACAACTCCTATGGTAAAAATCAAATTTAATAAACAATTCTTAATATAACAATAAAAATTTTTGATGTATTGATTTAAAATATATAGTTAAGATACAAATGCATTAGAAATTACAGAAAGTGTATCATAACTGGGATGTTATTCTTATATTGTACCTTTTAGGTGTTCTTAATTATTAACATGAAAAACAAATTGTAATAATATCAGTATAGTATTTATTTCATATTCAATTAATGACCATTCAATAATTTAAAATCATTTTATTTTAGAAATCATCATTATAAGAAAAGAATCCAAAATTGTGGAAGTATTTTTTAATTGAATTCAAATTAAATGTTCTTTCAAGTTGTTAAAATTAGTCAATTTAATTCTTATCAACAGTATTTTAAATTTAAATTAACTATAGAGATATATTACGAGTAAATAATTATTCATTCACGTAATGTCTTAAAATAATGATTGGCTCAAAATTTCAAACTTTAAATATTCAAATATTTTGAAATAACCTCAAAATAATATCAAATAAATATTTATTGCAATATTCATAGCCTGAACTGTCTTTACCATGCTAAATATTAATTTGCGCCCCTCGCCCACATTTTTACCTGTGTAGTCATTTCACACTAATTTTTTACTTCTATGTTTCGCGATGAATACTTTTATTTAAAGAAATCTTTAGCTTATAGTGTTTTATTACACTTGTAATCATGATTCCCCCACAGGCTAACAAGAGCGCCCCTGTGGCATTCAGGAGAAATGATCGTTTGGCCTCGAGACTCTCACATGAGGGAAAGTAGAGCGTATCTCTGCTCTCCCATTGAGAAACATTTAATTCAATCCTACGCTCAGTCGAGAATACCAGCTTAGAAGTAGAATGCTTACAGAAAGCTATAACCTTTCTTTTACTTTAAATGTTTTTTTTTTTTTGTTCTAATGCAGCTGGCAAACACTTAGACAGCTTGATCTTGGATGTCTTAAGGCAAGCGCTGCACAGACGTTACTCACTTTGCATTACCCAGGGGGCGCGTGTAACCTGAAGATAAGCCACAGAGTAAAAATGCCCCGCAACGCTCTACCCGGGACCTACGGTTAAAAGTGGATTCGAACCATTACATCCATGGCACCGCCGGGATTCAAACCCGAAACCTGTAATACCGAGCGCCAGAGCGCTAGCCACTCGGCCATTCAGGCCCTTTTACTTTAAATGAGTTAAATATTTTATTGTCTAATAATTGCATGTGTATGGTGTTTATTCGTTTGTAAATAAAGCTGTGAGTTATTTAACATGTGCCTGAAGTATTTATATCCAACCACACCAACGGACTAAAATTTAACGGCATCCCAGTTCAATATTATTTTGCAAATTCATAGTCCTAATGATTTTCCCTCTCATTATATTGGATCCTCACTATTAATTTCTTTTAAATCATTAACCACTTTGGAGACGTACATTTTTGTGGTATATTTTCTATGTTTAAAAAAACTAATTTCCTATTACCCTATTCGCTGAAAATATAACTTAAAATTATTATGAAAATGCCACATTTAAAGAGACTAATTTATTACTAAAAACAGTGAAGTGCCTGTGAGAAAAAATCACTTTTAAATATTTTCCATTAACTTTAAATCGTTTTAATCACAGCTTTATTCTCGCCCTACAGTAACATCAGACAATTTTTATCTGTTTTACTTTAACTATTTTTGCAGTCATTTGGTTTTCAGTTTCTTTAAATAGCACAGCAGCCATCAAAGAAAAAAAATTTGCCTGAATTTCTCATCGATTTTAAAATCAAGTAACGGTACATACATATTGAAAGCATCGTTTTTCATCCAATTGCTTTGCTATCCTTTTGAGTAATTTGTTTTTCAAAATGTATTTATTTTTTTATTTATTTTATGTTTTAAAGTATATGGCACATTTACATTTACATGTTTTTATAATCGCATTTTTTGATTTTATGTTTTCATATAGAAATAAAAATTCAAATTTTTTTAAACAAATGAAATTATTAATCAACAATTATAGTTTCAATGATTATGTAAAATTTAACAAAAAGAACTATAAAATATCATTCACAAAAGTAAATTTTTAGCTATTTTATTTCATTTAAAAACCAGGAAAAGAAATTAATTAGCTAAATTTTATTTATCATTTACATTGTATTATAAGTTAATTTCCTTCTTACAATTTTCAGAGGTACCACTTTTGTGAACGTACAATGATATTTACCAAAGTTTTTAAGAATGTCCTATTTTTTTTTTGGTGACTGTACAAATATGCTATAAATAAGAAAATTTCATGAAATAAAAATATTTTTCTAATAAATATTTTTTTCAAAAAATATATTTGGTTATTTACTGATAACAAACTTTTAATTTATTGTGAATAATAAAATTGTGAGTGATTATAATGGTAATTTAATTATTCACAAGTCTTTGTTTTATAAATATTACATAATATCAGGTTGTTCAAAAATTGATGACCCGTTTTGTAACTTAACATGTTGGTCAATATTTTCATAATATATCAAAAATACCTTTTTCATTAATTAATAGAATTTCTCATATGTTGTGCAATTTGTAGTTTAAAAACTGCATTTTCCTTAAAAACTCTATTAAAAATCTTTTCTTTCTTTAAATTAATTCATAGCTTGATTTTTATTATGGCAAATTTATGAAAATCCATATTGTCCTTTGTGTTGTCCCGAATAACTTTGTATCCTTTCACGGATTCGAAAGATTCTAGATAAATAGATAACATCTTTTTTAAAGAACAATGACATTCTTGCTAGTAAAACAGAAATTTGGTAAAAATATCTCCTAAAAGTCATATAGGAGACTTATGCTAGAAACTCTACAAGAAATTCTCTTTATGGAATATGTTCCCTTTTTCTTTTTTATTTATATATTTACTGTGTTCGTCATATAGTGTAGTGTTTGAGATTCGAATCGATTTCTCAGTTGATGAGCTTGCTATGCCGTAAATTCTATCAAACGAACATAATCAAATTACAATTTATTAGCACACTTCCAAATTGAACATGATCTATTCTTTTGATAATAATATGACATATTCTTATCTTATTCTAAGTAATATGTAATAATTCTAACATAAAATTCTTAAACATATATTTCGGGAAACGTGTTTAAACTTTTTATACATATGCTGCTACAAAGGATGTAAAAGTGAAAAATAATTTATGTCTAAAGAAATAATCTATGAATAAATTCTATCTGAAGAACATCCCCAAATTGCAATGCATCGTTATTACCACACCTCCAATGTGAACATGATCTATTATTTTCATAATTATATGACATATTTTATATCATTCTAAATAATATTATAAAATAATTCTATAATAAAATTCGTAGACATAGATATTGGTAAATCTTTTTAAAAATGTGTACTTATCCTGCTATAAAGAATGCAAAAAAGAAATTCAAATTAATCTAAATAAGTATAATAATATAATAGAAATATTAACTGTAGGAAAATATGTTTCGCTGTTTTAAATATATATTACAAAATTAAAGATATACAATTTTACAAAGCAAGACGAAAGTATTTTTTTTCTATTTCTTTTTTTTTTCATAATTGTGCAAGTTTCTTACACAAAAATTCCAACAAAAAATAAAAAAAAAAAAAAAAACGCTTGAAGTAATAAATATAAAAAGGCTTTCATGAAATGAAAATAAGAAAACTTATTAAAACATCAATTCATGATTTTATGAAAAAAGTAATATTTTTTTTTTTTATGTATATATAATTTTAAATACATTCAATCTACTTAAATGGGCACTTTCTTAGTTCAGTAACTTTAAAGCTTTTTTTTTTTTTTTTAAATTTATAAATATTAAAATATTCAGTATATTCATTCCTTTTAAGTCTATTCATTTCCAACAAAAAAAAAAAAATTATTACATTTTAAGCTGTTCATCAACATTTTAAGTAGTCCTTAAAATATTCAATTTTTTTTGTTCATTTTTTTATTATGACTTTTATAATATTCGATTTAATTATTATTTTTATAGAAATATTCTACTGAATAATATTATAAAATTTACCATACATCTTGTCTTTTGACGGAATAAAGAAAAAAATAAAATATAAAACAGCTTTTCAGATAAAATGTTAAGAAGATTATTACTGCCATTCGCAGAAATGTCAACCTATTTTTAATCTTCGATGTATGATATATCTTTTATTTGAAATTCTCTTCAAAAGGAAATATTTTCTGTTAGATATGCTTATTTTTTTTTTTTCTATTCTGTATAATGACTTTCTCTTTTCAAACCATTATATATTATAATGGTGTGGATTTTAAAAAGAAATTTACTTTTATGAGTATTTTTAATTCTATTTCCATTCTGTTTTTATAATTGTACGAAAAGAGTCAGCGATGGCAATGTCTATCCAAGACTTGTCATAGATTTAAATTAGCAAGGAAATATTATTTGGAATGTTTATATATGTTAACAGATTTTACATTCAGAATAAAATAATTTATGTAGCACCTATTTTTTTTATTAGAAAAATAATTTTTTGAAAATGTATTTAACATTAAATTTATTTAAAATGTAAGTTGTAAAATAATTTGAAAATAGGTTAAAAAACTGAGTTGCATCATTTAAAATTTTGAAAATAGTTTAAAATTCAGTTGTACCATTTAAAATTTTAAAAATAGGTTATAAATTCAGTTGTATCATTTAAAATTTTGAAAACCGATTAAAAAAATTCAGTTGCATAATTTAAAATTTTGAAAACAGGTTAAAAAATCAGTTGTATCATTTAAAATTTTGAAAACAGGTTAAAAAATCAGTTGTATCATTTAAAATTTTGAAAGTAGGTTAAAAAATCAGTTGTATCATTTAAAATTTTGAAAGCAGGTTAAAAACCTCAGTTGTATCATTTATTGACCTCATTATACTAATATAAATGAAAAATTATTCTTTTTTTGTACAAAATGAAATATGTTGTAGTTACTCAGTGTATTAAAAATATATTAAACATATATTTTTAGAACTGTGATTACATGCATAAAAATTTAACATTTTTCGATAATAAATAATGAAAAAAAGTGAAGAATCAAATTGCTCAAATATGTCATGTTTTATAAGCAATAAAAACTCTTATACTTTGTTTTTGAAAGTGATATTTATTTAGGAAACTGAGTTTGAAAATAGAAACTGTCCAAAAAGATACAAAAAAAAAAAAAAAAAATAAAAAAAAAAAAAGAAAATTGCTTCTTGCCATAACGATTAGTGTCTATTTGGAGGTATCAAAAACAGAACCAATGTTATGTAATTTCATTCAATAAAACATCCCATAAAGTTGGTTTTTATTGTATATGTGAGTGTGGGATAGTTTAGTTCTTTCTCGATAGCAACATCTTTTTTAAAAATTACTCAGAAATAATACGAAGTTTTTAGGAGGAGTATAGATAAAAATGTTTAATGTATTATTTATATCATACATAAATCCAAACTAAAGTGTTTATTGTTAAATCTTGTACAGTCAACATTTTTTGTTTGTTCAAAATTATATATATATATATATTTTTTTTATATTTAAATCAAAATTTATTACTGATTTTTTTTATATAAAAACACTAAAATTCTGAATGTTTTGTACTTATCTCTAACAGGATTAAAATTGTTTTTTATCGATGTATAAGCGTTAAAGGAATTTTAAACATTAAATATAAATGATAAAAATAATCAAAAATAGATTGGAATTTTTTTTTCTTGTAATTGACGTTATTTTTTAGATTTATATAAGCATGTGATTTACTAAATGTGTATAACACTTACCATACGTTTAGCAATATATTTCTATTGATCCTGGAAATAGTTATGTTGCCAGATTTTGCTATCAAATAATAATAATATTTTAACAATTTGGCCAGTTCGACTGGAAGCATGAAGATTTCAAAATAAGGAGATCAGAGTTCCAAATCAGAAATTGAAAGCTTTGTGTCAAAACCTAATAAATAACTTTAACTATTATTTTCTTCTGAAACCTAATACGCTTCTTCTGTATCCTAAACTATTAAATTTCTTCTGAAACCTAAACTACTAAGTTTCTTCTGAATCCTAAACTATTAAATTTCTTCTGAATCCTAAACTACTAAGTTTCTTCTGAATCCTAAACTTCTGTATCTATAAATTCCTTATGCAGAAAGTCCTTCCAGTTGAGTTGGAAAATAGGAAGGACGGAGCAAGCCAATAAATAACATTCTTGAAGATATTCGTCCAAAATTGTTGAAGCAAAATGTGCCTGTCATCCCGTAACAAACATCCCTAGTAGTGCACTCTAGATGACGCTGAATCTACTACATATCCGTCGATCTTTACAATTTAGGTAAAAGTGTACTATATTTGAAAGCGACCATAACTGCAAAATTATTCCATGATCTTAAGAGCATTTTTCAATATAAAAAAATTAGTGTTCTTACATCAGTATCTAGAATGAATATTAAATTTACTAGGGGTTTAATATTTAGGTTTAAATGAAAATCTAATCATTTTAATATTTATTTTATAATTTAAATTAATTCAATATTATATATATATTAATTATTAGTTTTTTATTTAAACATAAATACATTTGCTCATATTTTAACCCATATTTGTTTAATAAATATTACAATATTTTGATTGTTAATTATGTGAGCAATTAATTGTAATTTTTATTGAAATAAAACATACTTTTTAAATTTTTAATTAAACTTGATTATTGATTTATTATATACTTCAGTTCTTGATATCGGTGTATTGCTCAAAATTTATGAATAATTTTTTAAAAAACCTTTTTAATTCTTATGTGCATTTTTATATCTGAAAAGAATATATTCAGAAACCGTTTTATTAATATACGTTTCTGAGAAGCTTTATATAAGTAATATAATAAAATAAATAATAATAATAATATAAATAAATAATATAATAAATAATGATATAATAAATAAATAAATAAATAGTATAATAAATGAATAATCCAAGTGCAATTTTTTAATTACACTTGGATTATCGATACTTACTAAACCTTAGTTTTAGATACTGGTGTATTGATCCAAAGATTAATACATCATATATAATCTTGGTTTTAAACCTTGTGGTTTTTGGTATCCTTTTCGGAAGCATCTGCTCCGAAACAATTTTATTATTTATCTGTTTCTTAGAAGCTTCTTATATTAATAATATAATTAAATAAATAATAATTTAATAAAAATATTATAATAAATAATAATAATAATATAATAAATAAATAATATAATAAATGAATAATCCAAGTGTAATTTTTAATTACATTTGGATTATTGATACTTACTAAAAATAAGTTTTTGATATTGATGTATTGCTCCAAATTTATGAATATTTTTAAAAATCGTTTTAATCTTTGTATGATTTGTGTATCTTTCGTGGAAGTATCGACTCAGAAACAGTTATTATTGTTTATCTGTTTCTTAGAAGCTTCGTATATAAATAACATCATAAAATAAATAATATAATAAATAATAATAGTAATAATATAATAAATAAATAATATAATAAATGAATAATACAAGCGTAATTTTTAAACTACACTTGGATTATTGATACTTAATAAACTTGAGTTTTTGATATTGATGTATTTCTCCAAGTTTATGAATAATTTTCAAAATCGTTTTAATCCTTTTTTAATCATTAGTTCCTTAGAAGCTTCGAATACAGATTTGAATCTTGCGATAAGAGTTCTGAATTTCTTTTTAAGAAATCGTTAAATAATATCAACCTCTAAGGCACGGCCTTTTTATTTTCCTTTTTGATGTATCGATACTGCTATTGTGAACTTTATCCGCACACGTGAAAAAACCCATGCATTTTTTTTTCAATCAATATTTAAAATATTTTTCATGGGTTTTCTTTTTTGCTATCGTACCTTCCTTTGAAGTCGTTGTCGGGAGCAGAGTAGGGGAAAAAATAAGCAAAAAAAAATCCCTACGCTCTGATTCTAGAGTCACGTTCCCTCCTTTATAACCGTGGAGGCTCGCAGTCATCTCAGTCGAGCGACGTCTATGATAGTATTTTCGAAAATTCAGACCTCTTTCTGTACTTCAACTTTGACTTGGAAAAGAAGGAGAAGAAAACAGAAACAAAAAAAAAAAAAAAAAAACAGACAAAAAGAATATATATGTATTTTTTTTCCTTTTTATGTAGAAATATATTGAAGAAAGTTCCCGAATTGAGGGCAAAGTTTTTGTGCATAAATATATCATTCATTTCCCGTAAATGGGGAAGTTGGGTCACTGTAAATTTTATGTAAGGTAGTGCGGTGGAATTTTTTTGTGATAGTTTTCGTGGTTATAACGTTTTACTGTATAATGTTAATCTCATTTTACTAAACTTTCTTGGAAATTATATATTTTAGATAGTTTGTCCTAATTTTGAATGTTTATTCTGTAATTATTTTTATTAAGAATGTATGCTTTTTCATTTACACAATCTTTCTTAATAAACACTTTCTTAATATAAAAATTCCTTAAAAAAAAATATGGGCCTGATAACCAAGTGTCTGGCTCTCGGTGATACAGTTTTGGTTTCGTGTTCCGGTACGGCCATGGATATTTGTAATTATTCGGAATCCACTTTGACCACCACAATTTGCCCTCACCCATATTTGTTTAATAAATATTACAATATTTTTATTGCTGATTGTGTGAGCGATTAATTATAATTTCATGGAAATAAAAAACCTAACTTTTAATTTTTTAATTACGCTTTCTTCTTGATTTATTACATATTTTTGATTTTTGATATATATATATGTGTTGCTCCACACTTATGAACTTTTTAAAAACCGTTTAATTCTTGTGTGAATTTTGTATCTTTCTTGGAAGCATCTACTCAGAAACGTTTTTATTATTTATCTGTTTCTTAGAAGCTTCGTATATTAATAATATAATAAAGTAAATATAACAATAATAATAATTGTACATTAAATAATAACAATAATAAAATAAATAAATAGTATAATAAATGAATAATGCATGTGTAATTTTTTAATTACACTTGGTTTGATACTTACTTATTCATAATTACTAAACTTAAGTTTTTGATATGATGTATTGCTCCAAATTTATGAATAATTAAATAAAATCGTTTTAATTCTTGTGTGCTTTTGGTATCTTTCTTGGAAGCATCTAATCAGAAACAGTTTTATTATTTATCTGTTTCTCTGAAGCTTCGTATACAGATTTGAAATTTGCGATAAGGGTTTCTGAGTTTCTTTTAAGAAATCGTTAAATAATATCAGCCTTTAAGTCACGGCCTTTTTATATTCCAGTTCCATTATCAACAGAAAATTATTCCTTCTGATGTATCGATACTGCTATTGTGAACTTTATCCGCACACGTGGAAAAACCCATGCATATTTCAATCAATATTTGAAATATTTTCATGGGTTTCATGGGTCTTTTCTGCCGTTGTCGGGAAGTCGTTGTCGGGAGCACAGGAGGGAAAAATAAGAAAAAAAAACCCCATGCTCTGATTCTAGAGTCACGTTCCCTCTTTTATGATCTTGAGGGTCGCAGTCATCTCAGTCGAGCGATGTCTATGATAATATTTTTGAAAATTCAGACCTCTTCTGTACTTCAACTTTGACTTGGAAAAGAAGGAAGAAAAAACAGACAAAAAAAAAAAATTTTTTTTTGGCTCTTTTATCTGAAGATATATCAAAGAAAGTTCCCGAATGGAAGGTAAAGTTTTTGTGCATAAATATATTATTCATTTCCCGCAAATGTGGGGGAAGTTGCGTCACTGTACATTTTATGTATAGTAGTGCAGAGATTTTTTTGTTTTTGTACTAGTTTTCGTAGTTATATTGTTTTACTGTGTAATGTTTATCAAATTTTTCTAAACTTTCTTGAAATTTTATGTTTTATAAAATTCGGTCTGATTTCTAAATGTTTTTTTTTTCTATAAGTATATATATTAAGAAAGCATGCCTCTTTTGCACTAGTTATACTAAAGTACGGAGCCTGAAGACCGAGTGACTAGCGTTCGCTGACACAGGTTTCGTGTTCGAGTCCTATTGGTGCCATGGATGTTTGTAGTGGTGCGGAATAAACTTTAACCATCACCACCACATTTTACCCTTAATTTAACCCATATGTGTTTAAAAATATTATAATATTTTTATTTCTGATTATCTGAGCAATTAATTGTAATTTTATTGAAGTAAAACCTACCTTCAATTTTTTAATTACACTTTATAATTGATTTATTATATAGCTCAGTTTTTGATATTGATCTATTGATCCAAACTTAGGAATAAGTTTAAAAACCGTTTTAATTCTTGTGTGATTTTGGTATCTTTCTTGGAAGCATCTACTCAGAAACTGTTTATTATGTATCTGTTTCTTAGAAACTTTGTATATAAATAAAATAATAAAAAATAAACTATTATAATAATAATATAATAAATAATAATAACATCAAAATAGGTATTA
Organism: Caerostris extrusa; assembly: GCA_021605095.1. Classification (NCBI taxonomy): domain Eukaryota; kingdom Metazoa; phylum Arthropoda; class Arachnida; order Araneae; family Araneidae; genus Caerostris; species Caerostris extrusa. The sequence continues at coordinate 68,240 of BPLR01008571.1, read as the reverse complement.
TAAATGAGTAATACAAGAGATAATTTTTTAGTTACACTTGGATTATTGATTCTTACATATTGATACATACTAAACTTAAGTTTTTGATATCGATGTATTGCTCTAAATTTATAAGTTAGTTTAAAAACCGTTTTAATCCTTATGTGTCTTTGGTATATTTCTTGGAAGCATCTACTCAGAAACAGTTTTATTATTTATCTGTTTCTTAGAAGCCTCAAATACAGATTTGAAACTTGTGTTAAGAGTTTCTTTTTTAAGAAATCGTTAAATACTATCAATCTTTAAGTCACGGCCTTTTTTATATTCCAGTTTCTATTATCAATCGAAAATCATTCCTTTTGATGTATCGATACTGCTATTGTGAACTTTATCCGCACTCGTGAAAAACCCATGCATATTTCAATCAATATTTAAAATATTTTTCATGGGTTTTCTTTTTCTTACTGTCGTACCTTCCTTTCAAGTCGTTGTCGGAGGTAGAGAAAGGAAAAAATAAGCAAAAAAAAATCCCTACGCTCTGATTCTAGAGTCACGTTCCCTCTTTTATGACCTCGGGGCTTGCAGTCATCTCAGTCGAGCGATGTCTATGATAGTATTTTCCAAAATTCAGACATCTTTCTGTACTTCAACTTTGACTTGAAAGAGAAGGAAAAAAAGCAAAGAAAATGTTTTCTCCATTTTTTATCTGAAATCTATCGAAGAAAGTTCCCGAATGGAAGGTAAAGTTTTTGTGCATAAATATATTATTCATTTCCCAAATGTGGGGAAGTTGGGTCACTGCAAATCTTATGGAAGGTATTGTGGAGGAATTATTATTATTTTTTTTTGTAATAGGTTTGGTGGTTATAGTGTTTCACTGTGTATTTTATCTAATTTTTCTAAACTTTCTTTGGAAAATATATATTTTATAATATTTGTCCTGATCATAAAATTTTACTTCTGTAATTATATATATGTATATATATATATATATATTAGAATGGGAACTACGCTGAAAAAGGGATTCCGAACTATTGCAAACATCCATGGCATTGCCGGATCTTGAACCCGAACCCGAGACCTGTAGTACCGCCCGGCAGGAAGCTATTCACCCGGCCAACAGGCTTCTCACTTGCATAGAGGCGTAAAGGGACAATTGCCCACCACTCGTCTTTGGTACCGAAGGCTACAGTTTCGAATCCTGGCGGTGACATGGATGTTTGTTAGTGGTTCGAATCCACTTTAAACTCTAGGTTCTAGTCTGTTTAGCACTCGTGTGCATAAGATGACTATAGGCGACAACGCAAAATAAACCTCGTTTGTATAAATAGCAATAAATATGAAAATACTTTTTAAAAGTTTTTTATTTAAACGTAATTACATTTGTTCTTATTTTATCCCATATTTTTTAATAAATATTATTAATTTAATTAATAAAAACACTGTATAACTAATTAATTGAAATAAAACCTTCCTTTAATTTTTTAACTGCACTTGATTATTGATTTATTGTATAATTCTGTTTTTGATATTGCTCTAAATTCATGAATATTTTTAAAACTCGTTTTAAACTTTGTGTGCTTTTGTATCTTTCATGGAACTCAGATACTACTCAGAAACAGTTTTATTATTTATCTGTTTCTTAGAAGCTTCGAATACAGATTTTCTTAGAGGCTTCGAATACAATAATGCGATAAGAGTTCAGCGAATTTCTTTAAGAAATCGTTAAATAATATCACCCTTTTAAGGCAGGGCCTTTTTTTATATTCCAGTTCTATTATCAGCCGAAAATCATTCCTTTTGACGTATCGATACTGCTATTGTGAACTTTATCCACACACGTGAAAACACCCCATGCATATTTCAATCAATATTTGAAATATTTTTCATGGGTTTTCTTTTCTGCTGTCGTACCTTCCTTTCAAGTCGTTGTCGGAGTGTAGAGAAAGGAAAAATAAGCAAAAATCCCTACGCTCTGATTCTAGAGTCACGTTCCCCTTTTTTATGACCTCGGAGGCTCGCAGTCATCTCAGTCGAGCGATGTCTATGATCGTGTTTTCGAAAATTCAGACCTCTTTCTGTACTTCAACTTTGACTTGCAAGAGAAGGAAAAAAAAACAAAGAAAATGTTTTCTCCATTTTTTATCTGGAAATCTATCGAAGAAAGTTCCCGAATGGAAGGTAAAGTTTTTCTGCTTAAATATATTATTCATTTCCAGCAAATGTGGGGAAGTTGGGCCACTGCAAATTTAATGTACGTTAGTGCGGAGGAATTTTTTTTTTGTAACAGTTTTAGTGGTTTTAGTGTTTTATCGTGTAATTTTTTTTTTTAATAATTTTTCTGAACTTTTTAGAAATTATATATTTTAGAAAGTGTGTCCTGATTTTTAAAGTTTTTTTTATAATTATATTTATAAAGAAAATATGCATCTTTTGCACTAGTTATAATAAAACATGTTGCCTAATGGCCGAGAGACTAGTGTTCGGTGAAACAGGCTTCAGGTTCGAGTCCCATTTATACAATGGATGTTTGCAGTGATTTGGAATCCACTTTTAACCTTCACCATCATTTGCCCTTATTTTAACCCATATCTTTTTTAAATATCATAATATTTTTATTGCTGATTAAGTGAGCAATTAATTATTACTGAAATAAAACCTACTTTTAGTTTTTTAATTACATTTTATTATTGATACTTACTAAACTTAAGTTTGTGATATCAATGTATTGCTCCAAATTTATGAATAATTTTAAAAATCGTCTTTAATTCTTTTTTTCATTTTTGTATATTTCTTGGAAGCATCTACTCAGAAACAGTTTTATTATTTATCTGTTTCTTAGAATCTCCGAATACAGATTGAAACTTGAGATAAGAGTTTCTTTTTTAAGAAATCGTTAAATAATATCAACCTTTAAGGCACAGCCTTTTTATATTGCAGCTCTATTATCAACCGAAAATCATTCTTTTTGATGTATCGATACCTGCTGTTGTGAACTTTATCCACACACGTGAAAAACCCCATGCATATTTCAATCAATATTTAAAATATTTTTCATGGGTTTTCTTTTCTGCTGTCGTACCTTCCTCTGAAGTCGTTGTCGGGAGCAGAGGAGGGAAAAAAATAAGATCAAAAAAATCCCTACGCTCTGATTCTAGAGTCACGTTCCCTCTTTTATAACCTTGGAGATTCGCAGTCATCTCAGTCGAGCGATATCTATGATCGTATTTTCGAAAATTCAGACCTCTTTCTGTACTTCAACTTTGACTTGGAAAGAAGGGAAAAAAAAAACCGACAATGAATGTTTTTTTTTTCTGCTTTTTGTCTGGAAATATATCGAAGAAAGTTCCCGAATTGAAGATAAAGTTTTTGTGCATAAATATATTATTCATTTCTCGCAATTTGGGGAAGTTGGGTCACCATAAATTTTATGTAAGGTAGTGCGAAGGAAATTTTTTGGTTTTTTTGTAATAGTTTTCGTGGTTATATTATTTTATTGTGTAACGTTTTTTTTTTTTTTTTATAATTTTTCTTAAACTTCTTGGAAATTATATATTTAAAAAAATTGTTCTGATTTTAAAATCTTTCTTCTGTAATTTTATTTATAAAAAAATATGCTTCTTTTGCATTGATTATAATAAAACAAAGGGCCTAATGGCCGAGTGACTAGCGTTTGGTCACACAGGTTTTGGGTTCAGTACAAATGGTACCATGGATATTTGTAGTGATTCGGAAACCACTTTATCCATCACCCCATTTACCCTTATTTTAACCCATATTTGTTTAATATTATAATATTTTTATTGTTGATTATGTGAGCAATATTTATAATTTTATTGAAATAAAACGTAACTTTAATTTTTTAATTACACTTATATAGTTATTTTATACATCAATTTTTGATACTGATGCATTGCTCCAAATTTCTGAATAATTCTAAAAACCGTTTTATATCTTGTGAGCATTTTTGGTATCTTTCTCGGAAGCATCTACTCAGAAACCGTATTATTATGTATACGTTTCTTAGCAGCTTCTTATGCAAGTAATATAATAAATATAAATAATAATAATAAATAAATAAATAATATAATAAATAAGGATATAATAAATAAATAAATAGTATAATAAATAAATAATCAAGTGGAATTTTTTAATTACAATTGGATTATCGATACTTACTTATTGATATTTACTAAACTTTTGGTTTTTGATATTGATGTATTGCTCCAAGATTATGAATAAATTAAAAAAAAATTGTTTTAATAGTTGTGGTTTTTGATATCTTTCTTGGTAGCATGTACTCAGAAACAGTTTTATTATTTATGTGTTTCTTATATAAATAATATAATTAAATAAATAATAATTTAATAAATAATAATATAAAAATAAATTATATAATAAATAATAATAATAATGATATAAAAAATAAATAATATAATAAATGAATAATCCAAGTGTAATTTTTTAATTACATTTGGTTTATTGATACTTACTAAACCTAAGTTTTTGATATTGATGTATTGCTCAAAATTCATGAATAATTTCAAAAACCGTTTTAGTTCTTGTGTGCTTTTAGTATCTTTCTTGGAAGCATCTACTCAGAAACAGTTTTATTATTTATCTGTTTCTTAGAAGCTTCGAATACAGATTGAAACTTCCGATAAGAGTTTCTTTTAAGAAATCGTTAAATAATATCAACCTTTAAGGCACGGCCTTTTTTATATTCCAGTTCTATTATCGACCGAAAATTATTCCTTTTGATGTATCGATACTGCTATTGTGAACTTTATCCGCACACGTGGAAAAAACCCATGCATATTTCAATCAATATTTGAAATATTTTTCATGGGTTTTCTTTTCTGCTGTCGTACCTTCCTTTAAAGTCGTTGTCGGTAGCAGAGGAGGGAAAAAATAAGCAAAAAAATCCCCACGCTCTGATTCTACAGTCACGTTCCCCCTTTTATGACTTTGGAGGCTCGCAGTCATCTCAGTCGAGCGATGTCTAGTGATAGTATTTTCGAAAATGCAGACCTCTTTCTGTACTTCAACTTTGACTTGGAAAAAGAAGTGGAAAAACAGACAAAGAAAAATATTTTTTTGATTTTTATCTGGAAATATATTGATGAAAGTTCCCGAATTGAGGGTAAAGTTTTTGTGCATAAATATATTATTCATTTCCCGCAAAATGTAGGGAAGTTGGGTCACTGTAAATTTTCTGTAACGTAGTGCGGAGAAAAGTATTTTTTGTTTTTGGAATAGTTTTCTTGGTTATAGTGTTTTAGTTTATCTATTTTTTGTAAACTTTCTTGGAAATTATATATTTTAGAAAGTTTGTTCTAATTTTTAAATGTTTTTTTCTATAATTATATTTATTAAGAAAATGTGCCTCTTTCGCATTAGTTGAAATGAAACACATCGCCTGCTAGCCAAGTAACTAGTTCTTGGTAACACAGGTTTCGGTTCGAGTCCCGATGGTGTCATGGATGTGTGTAGTGGTTCGGAATCCCCTTTAAAGTTCACCCCCATTTGCCCTTATTTTAACCCATATTTGTTTAATATTATAATATTTTTATTGTTGATTATCTGAGCAATTATTTCTAATTTTATTGAAATAAAACGTACCTTTAATTTTTTAATTGCACTTATTGATTTATTTTATACTTCAATATTTGATATCAATGTATTGCTCCAAATTTTTGAATAATTTAAAAAACCGTTTTAATCCGTTTTTAGTAAAAAAAAAAAAACAGACAAAGAATTTTTTTTTCTTTTGCTTCTTATCTAGAAATATATCGAAGAAAGTTCCTGAATTGAAGGTAAAGTTTTTGTGCATAAATATATTATTCATTTCCAGCAAATTTGGGGAAGTTGGGTCACTGTAAATTTTATGTACGGTAGTGCGGAGGAATTTTTTTGTTTTTTTTTGTAATAGTTTTTGTGGTTATAATGTTTTACTGTGTAATGTTTTTTTTATAATTTTTCTTAAACTTTTTTGGAAATTATATATTTTTGAAAATTAGGTCTGATTTTAAAATCTTTCTTTTGTAATTATATTTCTAAAGAAAATATGCAAGGTTTACATTGATTATAATCAAAGGGACTAAGGGCAGAGTGACTAGCGTTTGGTGAATCAGGTTTTGGGTTCGAGTCCCAGTGGTGTCATGGATGTTTGCAGTGGTTCGAAATCCTTTTTAAAACCACCACCATTTGCCCTTATTTTAACCCTATTTGTTTAATATATATAAGAATATTTTTATAGCTGATTATATAAGCAATTTATTATAATTTCATTGAAATAAAACCTACCTTTAATTTTTTTTTTATTACGCTTTATTGATTTATTATTCATTTCAATTCTTGATATCAATGTATCGCTCCAAATGCATGAATAATTTTAAAAACCGTTTTATTCCTTGCGTGCTTTTGTATCTTTCTTGGAAGCATCTACTCAGAAACAGTTTTATTATTTATCTGTTTCTTAGAAGCTTTGAATACAGATTGAAACTTGCGATAAGAGTTTCTTTTAAGAAATCGTTAAATACTATCAACCTTTAAGGCACGGCCTTTTTTATATTGCAGCTCTATGATCAACCGAAAATCATTCCTTTTGATGTATCGATGCTGCTGTTGTGAACTTTATCCACACACGTGAAAAAACCCCATGCATATTTCAATCAATATTTAAAATATTTCTCATGGGTTTTCTTTTCTGCTGTCGTACCTTCCTCTGAAGTCGTCGGGAGCAGAGAAGGGAAAAAAAATAAGATCAAAAAATCCCTACGCTCTGATTCTAGAGTCACGCTCCCTCTTTTATATCCTTGAGGCTCGCAGTCATCTCAGTCGAGCGATGTCTATGATAGTATTATTGAAAATTCAGACCTCTTTCTGTACTTCAACCATTACTTGAAAAGAAGGGGGAAAAAAAAAACGACAAAGATTTTTTTTTTTTTTTTTTTTTTTTTGCTTTTTGTCTGGAAATATATCGAAGAAAGTTCCCGAATTGAGGGTAAAGCTTTTTGTGCATAAATATATTATTCATTTCCCGCAAATGTGGGGAAGTTGGGTGACTGTAAATTTTATGTAAGGTAATGCGAAGGAAATTTTTTGTTTTTGTGATAGTTTTCGTGGTTTTATTATGTAATGGGTTTTTTTTTTTCCTATTTTTTTAAATATTTATTCTGTAATTATGTTTTTATAAACAAAATAAGTATTTTTTTTCTAATTCAACTGGCAAACACTTAGAGAGTTCTCTTTGATGCTTTAAGGCAAGCTGCTATTGTTACTTGTTACTCGTGCTGCGTTACTCACTTAGCACAACCCAAGAGGTGCGTGGGGCTTGAAGATAAGCTACGGACTCGAATAACAATACCCGCGGAACGCTCTTGTTGGACAATGATATACGGTTTAAAGTGGGTTCCGAACCACTACAAACATCCATGGCAGCGCCGGGGACTCGAACACAAAACCTGTGGTTCCGAGCGCCAGAGCACTAGCCACTCTGCCTTTCAGACCCTTAAATAAGGATCTTTTTGCATTATTTATAATAAAACACTAATTGATTTTCATACGTATAGATTTTGTAAATATTATAATATTAATAATAAAATATTAATTATATATTTATGTATTTTTTGTATTATGTATTATTTTGTATTATGTATTATTTTTTTTTTGTATATCTGTGTATTTTTTTTTTCCATTATCCAAAGACTATTCTGAATAATAAACGGTATTATATGTCAAAACGATTAATGGAGCTCAAATAGTTTATACATGCAAAACAATGCATAAAAAATAAATGCACAATTTTTCGCATTGTAATTTCGAAATTACTTATATAGCATATTTGATGTCAGATGTAACGTGTATATAATATGCTGGCAGCATGCATTTCAGACACTACTTTCAGAAACAAGCAGACTCGATAGTTGTTACAGTGTTTAACATCTCATATTGCTATTTAGGCAGTTTCTCTTCAAACTTGCATAAAATCTGAAGACAGTTGACTTTAAATTTCCTCCCGTACAACTATATATATGTGTGTGTGGTGTTCAATAACTTACATACAGAAAATATAAAAAAAAATTTTGTTATTGTTCAGTTAATTAGTAATAATATAATACATATTTTATTAATTTTTAACTTATTTACACAATTTGCATAATATTAATTGAAAAACTTTCAATAAGCATAAAATAAACAAAACATGCAGTGAAGAGATCAAAATGTATCGCATTGATAATTAATGCCTTTATTTGCAACGTTTAAAAATGTTCTAGATGAATAAGAAATAGAAATTTCGTAAAACAATTGTTGCTTCTTAATTTTTACATTTTTTTAATTTCAAATAAAAAGAAATGCGATGACAATGAAGTAGAAAAATTGTTTTCTCTTTATTTTGGTATGTTACAATCTGAAATAAAAAATATATATATATATCAAAGTCTTTTTTATGAAACAATAACATGCAAAAAATTTTTTTTTTCTCGTTCAATTGTCAAAAACTAAATAGAGAACGAATAAAGCTTAAAAATCTGTATTCTTTATGTACAAAAATGGCGGCATTTCTTGTGTTATTGTTATACTTTTTTGGGAAATAAAGACAATGCTAAAAGTAAATTATTCGTATAATAATGCACAAAAAATATTTCTATTTTCAATTCTATTTTCATTTCTTATACTCTTGATGATATCTTCATAGATTATATGTACATAAAAAAACAGAAAATATTTTCTAATTTTGTGATTAATGAAGTATGTGAAAAACTTGAAACCTGCACTAAAATTACCAATTTTTTATGACAGAAAAAAACAAGATCTTCATAGATGTTGGAGACTTCTAAGGAAATCTGATATTAAATGCGGTTTTATTATTTTTGAAAAACGTGTATTTTATAAGAAATAGAAATTTCGCAAAACAATTGTTGCTTGAATGTCGAAATCCTTTCTCATTATTATATTAATTCAATTTCAAATAAACACGAATTCGATGACAATGAAATAAATTATTTTTTCTTTATTTCAGTATATTGAAATCTCAAATGAAAAATAATATATAAGTCTTTTTTTAACAAGCACGATGACAATAACATATTTTTGTTTTTTCATTATCATCAAAAATGCAAAAATAAAACTTAAAAAAGTTATTCTTTATTTACAAAAATGGCAGCGCTTCTAGTGTTATCGTTATACTGTTTTCAACAATGGGAAATAAAAGACAATGTTAAAGGAAAATTATTCGTATAATTGTGCACAACAAAATATATTTAGCTTCAATTTTATTTAATTTCATTTCTGTGTTTTCTTATACTATGGATTATATTTTCAAAATTATACGTACATAAAAAGAATATAAAATATTTGCTTATTTTGTAAAATTAATCAAGTATGTGAAAACTTGAATCATTTAAAATTATGAATTTTTTTATGACGGAAACTCCAACAAATCTTTCATAAATTTGTATTCCACAATCTCAGGACAGATAGAAGAACTCTTATGGATTTATGCATTGTTATTTGGGAATACTATTTTTTTTATCTTTGAAATGCCATAAATTAAATAATGAATAAAACTTATAAAATCCCTGTATTCTTTATATAGAAAAGGACAGCTTTTCTTGTATTATTGTAATACTTTTTTGTAATACAATGCGGAAAGGAAAGTTTAAAAGAAAATTATTCGTATAATTAAGCACAGAAAAAATATTTCTATTTTCAATTCATTTCTATATTTTCTTATAGTCTTGATGATAACTCCATAGATTATATTTACATTAAAAATATTTGCTAATTTTGTTATTAATCAAGTATTCGAACAACTTGAATCATGCACTAAAATTACCAATTTTTTTTATGACAGAAACTCCAACAAATCTTTCATAAATTTGTATTCCCCAATCTCATGACAGACAGAGGAGAACTCTCTATGGATTTATGTATTGTTATTTGGGAATACTACACTAAATTCCGCATTCATGCTTTACCGAATCATAGAAGGAATGTATGGATAGCTTCCAGAATAAATGTTAACTGCGTTGTTAGTGAGCAGCTCAAAACGAAGACATCGCATATTTTGCATTATTTATCAGAGCACATCGGTGTAGAACTCTTGATTTACAATTCTGATGACAGTGGAGGCAATTCATGTTTTATTCTTTCATCAAAAATGCAAATCAAAACCAGGAAGTGATTCGAGCATTTTCAAAAGGAGCATTCTAGTGGCATTCTGTTTTCAACAATGTTTTGGAATTCTAATGAAGTCAGAAATTTTAATACGGTTTTATCATTTTGTAAAACATTCCTTTTAATACATTTATTAGAACATGCATATTAGTGTAAAATGTTTTTCCAAAGAATAATAACTAATGTTTATCGTAATATTCATTCAAAAAATAGTCGTTTAACGGTTTTCCGTATAATTGCACATAGTATTTTCGAATAATGTTCTATAAATGCAACCGTTTATTATAAATTTTCGTAAGGATATAATCTTTTTTTTTTTAAATCTTTTAAATATAATCAATCAATCACTTGCACAATAGTATATTTTTTTATCTTTGAATTGTCATAAACTAAATAATGAATAAAACTTAAGAAATCCCTCTATTCTTTGCATAGAAAATGGCAGCTTTTCATGCATTATTGTAATACTTTTGGGAAATACAATACTGAAAGGAAAAGTATGCATATAATTATGCACAAAAAAATATTTCTATTTTCAATTCATTTTCTATGTTTAAATGCATTTTCAAAAGGATCTTTCTGTTTTCAACAATTCTGGATAATTCTGATGAAGTCAGATATTTAATAAGGTTTTATCATTTTGAAAAACCTGTGCATTGTATAAGAAATAATAATTTCGCAAAACAATTGAAGCTTGAATGTCGAAATACATTTTCATCATTACATTAATTCAATTTCAAATAAATAAGAATGCGATGACAATAAAATAAAAATATTTGTCTCTTTATTTCGGTATATTGAAATCTCAATAAAAATAGTATCTAAGTATTTTTTATGTAAGAAGCACATGCAAAAATAACATATTTTTTGTCTTTGAATTATCAAAATTAAGTATTGAATAAAACTTAAAAATCACGCTATTCTTTATATACAAAAATGGCAGCTTTCTTCTGTCAATCGTGATACTTTTGTGAAATACAATGTTAAAGGAAAATTATTCGTATAATTATGAACACAAAAAATATTTCTATTTTCAATTCTTTGATTTCTTATACTCTTGATGATATCTTCAAGATTACATGTACATAAAAATGAAAATATTTGCTAATTTTGTGATTAATCAAGTATGTGAACAACTTGAATCATGCACTAAAATTACCAATTTTTTATGACAGAAACTCCAACAAATCTTTCATAAATATGTATTCCACAATCTCAGGACAGATAGAGGAGAACTCTCTATGGATTTATGTATTGTTATTTGGGAATGCTGCACTAAATTCTGCATTTATGCTTTACGGAATCATGGAAGGAATGTATGGATAGCTTCCAGAATAAATGTTAACTGTGTTGTTAGTGAGCAGCTCAAAACGAAGACATCGCATATTTTGCATTATTTATCAGAGCACATCGGTGTAGAGCTCTTGATTTACAATTCTGATGACAGTGGAGGCAATTCATGTTTTATTCTTTCACCAAAAATGCAAATAAAATCCAGAAAGTGATTCGAGCATTTTCAAAAGGAGCGCTCTAGTGGCATTCTGTTTTCAACAATGTTGTGGAATTCTAATCAAGTCAGAAATTTTAATACGGTTTTATCATTTTGTAAAACAATCTTTTTTATGTTTTTATTAAAATATGCATTTTAGTGTAAAATGCATTTCCAAAGAATAATAACTAATGTATATCGTAAGATTCATTCAAAAATAGTCATTTAACGTTTTTGGTATAATTGTACAAAATATTTTCGAATAATGTTCAATAAATGCATCATTTTATTATAAATTTTCACAAGGATTTTAATTTTTATTTTTTAAAAATCATTTAAATATAATTAATTAATCACATGCACAATAGTATATTTTTTATCTTTGAATTGTCTTAAACTAAACAATGAATAATATTAAAAAAAAATCACGCTATTCTTTATATACAAAAACGGCAGCTTTTCATATATTATTGTAAAACTTTTGGGAAATAAAGACAATGTTAAAAGGAAAATTATTCCTATAATTATGCACACAAAAATATTTCTATTTTCATTTCATTTTTATGTTTTTGTATACTCTTGACGCTATCTTCATAGATTATATGTACATAAAAAGAACAGAAAATATTTGCTAATTTTGTGATTAATCAAGTATGTAAAAAACTTGTATCTTGAGCTAAAATTACCAATTTTTTATGATAGAAAACTCCAACAAATATATCATAAATTTGCATTTCACAATCTTAGAATTCTCTATGGATTTATGTATTGCTATTTGGCAATATTATTTTTGTTATCTTTGAATTGTCATAAACTAAATAATGAATAAAACTTAAAAAGTCCCTCAATTCTTTATATAGAAAATGTCAGCTTTTCGTGTATTATTGTAATACTTTTTTGAAATACAATGCGGAAAGGAAAGTTTAAAAGAAAATTATTCGTATAATTAAGCACAGACAAAATATTTCTATTTTCAATTCATTTCTATATTTTCTTATAGTCTTGATGATATCTTCATAGATTATATGTACATAAAAAAATGTTTGCTAATTTTGCGATTAATCAAGTATATGAAAAATTAATCAAATATGTGAATAACTTGAATCATGCACTAAATATTACCAATTTTTTTATGACAGAAACTCCAACAAATCTTTCATAGATATGTATTCCCCAATCTCAGGGCAGATAGAGGAGAACTCTCTATGGATTTATGTATTGTTATTTGGGAATGTTGTACTAAATTCTGCATTTATGCTTTTGGAATCATGGAATGAATATACGGATAGCTTCCAGAATAAATTTTAACTGCGTTGTTAGTGAGCAGCTCAAAACGAAGACATCGCATATTTTGCATTATTTATCAGAGCACATCGGTGTAGAACTCTTGATTTACAATTCTGATGACAGTGGAGGCAATTCATGTTTTATTCTTTGATCAAAAATGCAAATAAAATCCAGGAAGTGATTCGAGCATTTTCAAAAGGAGCGTTCTAGTGGCATTCTGTTTTCAACAATGTTGAGGAATTCTAATGAAGTCAGAAACTTTAATACGGTTTTATAATTTTGTAAAACATTAATTTTAATATTTTTATTAGAATATGCATATTAGTATAAAATTCATTTCATACAAAAAAAGAAGAAGAATAATTAATGTAAAATTCATTTAAATAACAGTGATTTAAAGTTTTTTTTATATAATAGTATATACAATAGATTGTATTCAAATAGTATTCAGTAAATAAAATATTATGTTCTAAATTTTCGTAAGGATTTTAATTTTAATTTTTGTTTTGTAATTTTTCTAAAAATATACTCTTTTCCTGCATTTTATGTATTCTGAGGTGTTGTTACACAAACATCAATGATCTATCAGAAATATATTCTGTAATCTAAACCAATTAAAAATTGGCAAATTAATTCATTTTTCTAAATTTTAAAAATATTGATTCGCATTATAAATAGTCGAATCATAGAAATAGATGATTTGACTATTTCTAATGCTTATCAACATACATATTATTGTTAAGATATCAGCATATGTATTGAAATAATCAGGAATTTGAATAATAGAATGCATTGAATGAATACATACGCATTAGAAATAGTCGAATAATTTATTTCTAGTGAAATTAAATTGTTTATTAATGAACTTTTAAAATATATGATAATTGTTCATTATTAAATTCTTAAACAACAAAAACATCTTATAATAAATATGGCAATATTTTGTTTTTATTATGATATAAAATAATTTATAGAAATATTTAATTTTTAAATAGTTTTATTATACTAAATTAGTTGATAATGTACAGAATTATAATGTACAATAATCAGTGTAAAAAAGTATATAATATTTGTCGTATTAGATTGAAATAACACATATATAAATGTTTAAACATTATTCTTATACATATAATGAATAATATTTTTCAATTTTAGACAGTTTTCTATATATAGATAAATAATAAAATAAATTTTCTACATTGAAATATTTTCCATAAGTGGCCAAAATTCTGCGAAACTTTTTATCTCATTTAAAAATCCAGGTATCGTAAATTGCAAGAAAAGTAACATTTTGCATTTATTTATATTATTATATTCATAGGCAGGTAAAAGGGAAAAAATCACATAATAATATAATGGAAAAAATGCAAAATCAAATTCAAAGAAATGATTCATAGCATTCAATGTTTTAAGAAAAAGCATAAAGAAATTTCAAAATCAATCTTTCTTTTTAGTAGCGTCGGTTTTGAATAGGATTGTAAATCTTGAACATTCATATGCATATTCTTCATTCGTGCTTAAAAGATATTGCACAGATGATGATTCTTTACAGAATCTACGGATAATATTGTGTATATCTATCTATACATAATCTATCCTTTATTGATTTTTCTCGTTACATGTCCACGTGTTACATGTTACATGTCCACGTATTCTTTGGGTTATATATATATATATATATTATATATATATATATATATATATATATATATATATATATTCTTATAGTAGATAATAAAATTCTTATAGTAGTATTCTTATATTCTTATAATATTCTTATAGTAGATAATAATATTCTTTTTAGTAGAAAATAAAACATGGGAAAATTACATTTTGTTATTTGTTATCAAACAATTGCAAAATAGCAAAATAGAAGTTTTAAACAAATTTGAATTAATATAAATAGTTTCATTAATTTTTAAAAATTAATATTAGGTAAAAGATATGGTTTCAAATATTTTCCATGAAAAATAAATTTACATAAAATTTCATTAAAAATATTTCATAAGATGTAGGAAAATAAATTTTTATTCTACTAATACGAAAACTTAATACAAAACTTTTAAGTATATATTTAAACTTTATATATATATATATATATATATATATATATATTCATAATGCATTATTAATTTATTTATATTGGTCAGCTAAACATTATTTTTAAGTACATCCATTCTGCAGCAAATAGGTGTTCTTCATGACGCAAGGATAATAGATGGTTAAATTGCTCCAGACATTTGCTGTAATAAAAATTCCATTTACAGACTATCCCATCAGAAGGGAAGATATAAAAATTTAATAAAAACCAAAAATGTGAGCAGTGAAATCAATATTATAATAAATAAATACAAAGACATGACATATTATGACAAAGTAAAGATTACACGGATGATGTATTAACGTACACATTGCTACTCTTTCTATAACACTTGTTTAATTATCTGAATCTAAGTAGAATATAGCTGTTTTCCTATTATTATGACATATTTTAATGGAAAACTTATTATCCAAATTGTATAGTTCCAATTGAATTTCATTTTTCCGTTTACCCTTTGATGTATGCTTTATGTTTAATAACCTTCAGTTTTAATGCAGCAATTTACGCTCAATTTGAATTTAAAATAAATCTTGTAAATTTTTATGGTACTGCCATGAGCCACATAGCTATTTTAATGTCTTTTTTCATTTGTATTCTGTAAATTCTCTTTTCTATTCCTTTATTGATTTTTATTTCATTTTCACATATTCTATGGTTTTTTTTTTATATTGTTTATATATTAATACATATATACTAATCTGAAAACCCACAGAATGTCTATAAAAATGTTCTAAAACATACTTGTATACAAGTATGTCTTAGAAAATGTTTTATTATGAAAAATATTGAAATAGAAAACGGAAATATGAATAATCGAACATTCCAGATGAAATAAAAACTTAAAAACAATCTGAAGCTTCCTCTTGCTCATTTACAGTCGGGAGTCCAATCGAACGTGTCACCATCGATAAAGTAGCGCTCTTCAAACTTTGGAGGAGAGATGACTTTCTTCGGAAATCGATTGCGAGCATACTTTGATACAAAAGTACTGATATCGATTCCATTTCGGAGGCACTTGATAAAGAAATTATAGAACGTGGAACTCGTGACCATTGGAGTTCGGAAATCAACAGGAAATCGAAGAAGCAAGTAACACATGTAGGTAACTGTAACATATTCGTTGAAAGCGGCAATTGTTGAGAAGTCAAAAGATAAAAATAAAACTTCGAAGAAATAAATTACGTTGCATAACACAGAATTGATATCGAATGATTGAAACAATGAACAACAACCAAATATATATATATAATTTCAAATAAGAGAGATATGAGTAGGAGATAACATAGGAGAGGACATAGCAGAGATACGAGTAGGAGAGGTCATAGCAGAGATACGAGTAGGGAGAGGATATAATAGGATACGAGTAGGAGAGGACATATCAGAGATACGAGTGGGAGAGGACATAGCAGAGATATGAGTGGGAGAGGAAATAGCAGAGATACGAGTAGGAGAGGACATAGAGAGAGACGAGTAACTATCGGTGCTTTTCAAATTAGTACATCAGATTTCAAAATAATAAGCAGAAAAAAATCTGCATTAAGATTTGGTTATAAAATCGACCTTTCTTTGGACTATCATCTGGTTGACGGAAACGTTTAGATAATTTTTATTGACTTATTTGTCACTTGATAACGCTAGGTCCCCGATATTTTCCAGCATCTACATTTGACTTTGCCACTGTTAGGGCTTCGTCCTGTGATATTTCCTAATTCACCTGTATAGTATTTGTTTCTTTTTTGAATAATGAAGCGTATAGAGCTTAAGATTTTTATTTTTATTTTTTGAATACAAACATTTGTAGTTAAAGACCTTTGTTGTTACTCTGTATATTTTTAACAGGTATATATATATATATATATATATATATATATATATTTTTGGATTTTTATGATTTTATAAACAAAATGTTTCACTTTTTTATAGTTCATCTTGTATATATGTATTTGTGTTCTATTTTTTTTCAAGAAACTGTTCTGGCTAGATATATTTATTTGTCAAATGATTTTTTAGTTTTGTTGCTGCAGCTTGTTCGCACTTCAGATTTTGAACATTTTATGTTTTTTTTACTTTTCTTTGAGTGATTCTGAATGCGAGGCACTTCAGGATTTTTGTATTGCGAATGTTATGATAGTTTTGTTATATGATTTGTTCGTTTTTGTAAAGTTGACAACCGTGTAGCAATGCTGTTGGGGATTTTTGTTGTGCAAAATGATTCTGCTTTTATTGCATTCTTTGTCAGTTCTGCTTAGAATTTTTGTGCTGATGTGTTGTTATATATATATATATATATATATATATATATATATATATATATATTACATACACACATACACATAGATAGATAAAAAGAGCATTTAAATATCAAATCAAACACAAATATAAAGCAAATCATAAGTATATTTATAAAATCAATAAAACAATAATATTTTACATTTTGATGGTATCTTCATTGATATATGTAAGTTGAAGAATTTAGATCAATATCATTTCATAGAATCAGTGACTTATTCAAATGTATCTAGCGATGTGTTCCGGTAGCATGGTGGAACAAATTTCGTTGTTGTATAAAGAAAATTCTTTTCATTAAAAAGAGAGAAATTTTTAAGACGATGAAATTAGAAAACCTTTTGAGAAATTATGTAATATAGTGATACAAAGGATGGTAAGGTTTATCACCATTGTTGCACGCATTTATATACATTATTGGGAACGGAATAAATTACAAGCAATTAATTAATTTATTTTCTAAGAATATTTGCTTCAGGTCCAATTGAATTTTTTACATATATAAAAACATCTTCAGACGTCCGTGAATTGATGCGCAGACAAATCCATAGCTCTTGGTTACCAACTATCTCATCCACATGGATCAATCCATTTTTCTCAAAAGTAAAAGCAGAGCAATTTCCGACCCCAATAATGAAATGGTTAGGGGACCCACCCTATTAACAATTGAAACAATTCTAATATTACCTTTTCCAAACAAACTATTATGGTGTCTATAAATGGTATCTCAGACAGATCTATACATTCTGTCTATACATGGAGGTGGAGGTCTATGCATGGAGTAAAGGTACTAATCAATTACCAAATCCTCCAATTAAAATTGGTATAACTATAAAAAAAATTATTACAAAAGCATGTGCTGTAACAATTACATTATAAAGTTGATCATCACCTAAAAGTCTCCCTGGTTGTCCACTTCCACTCCACTCGAATAATTACTCTTATAGCAGTGCCCACTATTGCTGACCACGCACCAAAAATTAAATATAATGTTCCAATATCCTTATGATTAGTTGAATACAATCATCGCAGTAATTATAGTTTATTCAAAACATTAGTTTGCAATTCTTCTAATTTAATCTATTAGATGGAGGATTGTAAGTCCTCATATGAAGCTCTTTTTAATTTTGAAGACTAATAGAATGTATATCTTAATATTATATAATAATATTATATAAATTATTATATTCTGATTCCTAACAAAAAATTATATCTACTCTTATTACCTTATCATTAGAAAAATTATAATAATTTCACCTTATCAAATCTCTTCCTCCCATAACAATTGAATAAATAATTCGGATATAAATGTAAAATATAACTACAGATAATAATAATATAATTATTAAAAGTCTATAATCAATTAATATAATTATATATAAATCTCATCATTTTAGAAAAATCCAATAAATGGAGGAATTCCTCCTAAATACATGGTGTCTCAGCACCACATTTACAAACCTATGGAGCTGTAGGATATATATAGACAATACACATACCTCGAAATTATATAGCAATGTAGGTTCAGAAATGCTTTCCTGAAGTACTATATACAGAAAAATCCAGGAATATAGTAATCCAGCCACATAAGTGATAGTGTGGTTTATTAATCAATGCACACCAACAAAAGTAACATAGTCAACAGTAACAAAGGTTAATACGAATGCATGCATGACAATTTTCATCCAGAATCCGCCAGACGTTGCAGCGGGGCCTCTCGTATGTGGGTTATGTCTTGTGTGGTCGAATTTGGTTTGACCTGTATCAGACCTACCACGATCTTCTATGTTCTGAGTCCTTATCGTCCATTAATGACAGCTTCTCTGATATAAGTCTGCCTCTCAGTTGACGGCTGGTGAAGAGAACTAAAAAGCAATGACTAGGAATATGAATCATCAGTATCATTGCATGTTCGCGTGCCAAGAAGTTAGATGCCTATCTTCTAACTCTGCATTGGTATGACCAGCTATATAAATACTGATGCTCTAGTTTGAAGCTGTTTTTGCAACAAATAGAATCAAAAGGTAGAGTGGATTTCCTGTGGCCGTGCAATAACATTGTTATGCGATTCCGAGTCTTTAGATATACTCTAGCCTTGTTTAGCCTGAATGTTTGTATATCATAGAGAAAAGGTAATAGAAGATGCAATTCAGTGAATAAATCATTGATATTACCATAGATGAATGTTGAAATATTACCATAGATGAACTTTTATCTCCATAATGTAAACTTAATTTTTTGATTAAAAAATGAGGAAAAAGTTTTATCACACACATATAATAAAATTTTAAACTTTAATTGGTCTATACAGTTCAAAAACTTTTTAAATGTAAATTCTAGTTTTTTCAGTAAATAAATTTTTTATCAATATATTTTGTCTGTGTGTGCTTATGTTAGGATTTATAAGTTATTTACTTGTACGTAAGTATTGCAGTATAAAAAATTAATTCTATATCTTGAAGTATTTCACAATAATTCTGACTCATTTTTTATAGAATAATACTTATAAATTACTGGAAAAAAAGTTATATGTTAACCTTTGTATAATTTATTAGAATTAATTTATTTCCATACACATTTCTTGCTAAAAACTTGTGTTTGATCACAACATCCTATTTTAGTTTTTGTGCGACTTTAATAGTATTAATAATTAACTAGTTGCTCTCTGCATGGTTTATATATATTAAAATTAAACTTACTGATAGAATTTCATTCAGTTCTTTGATGTTCATAATAAAATCCAGATAATTGGTTCACGAGCACTTATTCTAACTATTTCAAAATGTAAATGAATTCTGTTTTAAACATTAAATTAATCCGACTAACTGACATGAAACGTTAGATTAACTGTAACTCTCTAACATAAAAAACCCCATTCTCTCATGAATTTTTGTTCAAAATTCGTGTGAATCTCCATAAAATGTTATTTTTACTTTTGACGCTATAAATCCTTGATGTTCATTAGCTATTCTCGTTTTTAATTTCTGTTATACAAGGTATATTGAAAATATTTAACAGAGGTTAAATTTCTGATTTATTCATTTTCCCATGGCCTTTTCTTTTTAAACATAAAAAATTTTAGATGCTTTCAAAATGTCTACATATGTTAATATTGTGTTTTTACTTGAAGAGATTTTGGAATTGATTAATTAAATAAATGTGCAAAATCTAATTTAATAAATAGCATTCATTTTCATATAAAAAAGAAAGAAATATAACGAATTATAATTAGAATGAGAAAAATGTCTGTATCGTGGAATATAAATAAATATTATTTTCCTTTTGAACTACTTTTAGTTGTAATAATTGATTGTTTGTTTGTTTTTTTATTTATTATTATACCTTTATAATTAATGGAAGAATTTTAGCATTTTATTTTGATGAAATATTAAGTAAGACTCCTGGTAGAAATAAATTTGATTACTCTGTAAATTAGCATTCAATTTTAAATTTAAATAAACCATGATTAAGCAAATGAAAACTTGCATGAGAAAACAGTAATTCTTCCATTTTTTCTACAGATTAGTCAAGTTAATATTTATTTTTAAACAAATATCTAATTATTATAACAAAGAAATTATTTATCTTATGAAACAAAAACAACGAAATATTTTAATTTTCATTTTTTTTCAAAGTGAGTAATTTGTTAAGAAATCGTTTTCGAATTATGAATGCCCTTTTGAATGTGTTTGAAAATTAATCTACATAACTGCTATCAAAATATGTCTTAAAGGAATAAAGTAGCCACATTCTTTCAAAATCAATAATTAGATTCAACTATAAAACACATTATAGGAGAAAAATTATGGCAGAAAGTAATAAATATATTCTGTGAAGAAGGCTTCAGCTGTATTTGATAGTGCCTATTTAAAATAACGAGAAACGAACAAGCTGCATTTAAAAGCATGAAGATTTATAAGATATAAGAATTTATTGTTAAAAAAAAAGCAATAAGCGTCTTACTTCATATTTAAACCATTTACTTCAGTATATTGTTCCCAACAAAAGTGAGGTTTCTGTTTGTTTGACTTTAAAAAAAAAAAGGTTCCTGTGTTTCTCAATGAGGATGACATTTTTTTCTTCTTAGATAATTACATGTCTTTTGTGTTTATTAAAAATATTTTGAAATGATAAATATATTTCAATTATGCAATCAAGAAGTTAATGTTAAATACCTTATCCTTCATAATTATGAGTTTATTTATTGTAGTATATTTAAAAGTTGTTACTTTATTTGTTTGTTTTCTGTTGATTATAAAAAAAATATTCTGCTTTATCTTTTAAATTATTGTCATGTATTAAAAGTTAGTGCACATTTTTGCTGTGATGTGAGTTTAGTATAAACTTAATTTTTGTTTTTGTTTTTAATGTAACAAAGGAACCTTTGGAATGTACTGCCTATTTTCTCTATATGTAATTGAACCTCATATTCTGTGAGATTTTCTTCTGTAAAGTAATATTTAAGGGTTTCTTCTCAATCTATTCTTCTTGAGAACGTCTTTGAATGAATTTTGTAAGCCCTTTCCGAATCCAAAGAATTGCAAAAACGATATGTGCAATAAAAAGTTAGATGAATAAAAAATATGTGTAGTACGTTGATAATTTTACTGCACATATCTTATACTTATAATACTGATTATAACTGATAATATTATTGACATAATATTTCTTATGGAATAAGTGCAGTAAGTTGATAATGTTACCACACATGATATTTTTTGTGGCGTATGTGCAATAAGTTGATAATCTTACTGTACATATCCCATAAGAAATATCATTGACTATCATATAACAAGTTCACTAGTTATCACAAAAATGGAGGGCATTTCCAACACTTACTTTGATAAAATGATTCATTATTCAAAATCCGCAAACTTTTGTAGTTCATAAAATGTTGTAATAAATAGTGATTAAAATAAAATAATGTAAATAATTTATTTACATAAAATACTTTATTTCATATAAAACACTCTTACGAATAGAAAATGAATACTAAACCATATTATTTATATTATGGTATATTTAGTACTCCAGCAGTATAAGGTATACTGCATTTTAAAGATTAATATGTTTTATTGCATGAAAAGTTATATAAAAATACCTTAATACACACATTAAGTTAATCTCATTATATACAAAAACATATATTGGTTTAAAGTCCTCTCATATTCTAATATATATGTTTTAAGGCAAACAAAAAATAATTTAGCTAGCCTTTATACTACCATTACAGTATTTTTAAATGACAAGCCTCATAAAAAGATTTTCCATTATCTTAGGATGTATTAATAAGGTAATAATTTTCTTTGTTTTAATAAAACTACCATCGCAAATGCAGTGCAATAAAAACGTTAAAATTTCTGTCTAATTTAATCCCTTTGATGGTCGTACCTGTGGGAAGAAAGGAACTAGCTTTGCCATTGCTTTGATTAATGTTGCTGCAACCAAATCTCTGCAATAAAGATATATTCAAGAAAGATATGCACAATAAAGATAGATGCAAGAAAGATATATGTGCAAGAATGGTATATGCAGTAAGATGATGCTAATAGTGCACATCTCCCATAAGAAATATCATTGGATATTATACATCATATTTAGTAGTTATTGAAAAAAATGAACTTTTAATAAAGTGCTTCATTAAAGATGGCAGCATAAATCAAAATCCATAATTTTTTTGGTGTTCGTAAAATGTTTTAATGACTATTCTTCTAATAAATAGTGATTAAAACTGCATAGCAAATGAATTATTTTATGTAAAATAATAAGAACAGAAAATTAATACTAAAGTATATTATTATTTATATTATGACATATTTAGTACTTCAGAAATATGAATATACTATATTTTAAAGATTAATATGATTCATGGCATGAAATGTTATATAAAAATACCAATATACAAATTACGTTAAGCTCATTATATGCAAAAATAGATTGGTTTTAATAGAAAATAGGCATCAAATTGTATTATTTATATTCCTGCATATTGAGTACTTCAGCAATAAGAGTACAAATTAAATTAATCTTATTATATGCAAAAATATATTGGTTTAAAGTCGTTTCATATTCTAATATATATGTCTTAAGGCAAACAAAAAATAATTTTAAATAGCCTTTATGTTACTGTTATAGCTTTTTAAATGACGAGCCTCATAAAAAATCTTTTCCATTACCTTAGAAGTATTAATAAGGTAATAATTTCTTTGTTTTTAATAAAACTACCATCCAAAACGCAGTGAAATAAAACGTTGAAATTGTGTCTAATTTAATCCCTTGGCCGTACCTGTGGGAAGAAAGGAACCAGCTTTGTCATTGCTTTGATTAATGTAGCTGCAAACCAAATCTCTGCAATAAAGAAGCATTAAATAACTTCTTTTCTGCATACAAAATAACGTTTTAATATGCAAACACAAAAACTCATAAATCTAAATGCTTCATAAAGAGAAACATCTTTTTGTTTAAAGTACTTCATTTGCTTGTGCGTAATGGCTTAACGAAAAGTATAAAAAAAATAATAAAATCACAAAAACGAGAAATAATTGCAGGGATCTGCTTTCTAAACACCCTTCCTATGCAATTTTTTTTTTCAAAAGAAAGTTCCATATTAGGAGTTCTAATTTGTGAAGCATACTTTCTTAACTTTGAAAGGATTTTCCTTTCTAAATTCATTTTTTTTTTGTCCATGGATTTTTCCCATTTAAGATTCTCATACAAAATAATATGCAGTACTGCTGTAAAACTCTTTCAGTTAGAAATATATTTTGAGTAATTAACTGAAAAACATCTTTTATAAGAAGTTACAAAGTAATATTCTTAAATTTTTTTTTTTAATCGAATTTATTTTTATTGCAAACATTACTCCATTATAAATTACAAAGGACTTAACGATGTAGATGTTGAATTAATTTTTTAATATGTTTTTACTGTCTTATTTTGAAAATTAATTTAAATACTATACACAAGAAGATCATTAATGCTTTTAAGTAAGTACTATTAGCCTTTATGCTACCATTACAGTTTTTAAAACGAAAAACCTCATAAAAAAAATTTTTCCATTACCTTAGGAAGTATTAATAAGGTAATAATTTCTACGTTTTTAATAAAACTACCATCCAAAACGCAGTGAAATAAAACGTTAAAATTCTGTCTAATTTAATTCCTTTGATGGCCATACTTGTGGAAGAAAGGAACCAGCTTTGTCATTGCTTTGATTAATGTTACTGCAACCAAAATCTGCAATAAAGATAGATTCAACAAAGATATGTACAATAAAGATATGTGCAATAAAATCGATGCAGATGATATAGACAGAATGGTAAGAATGGTATATGCAGCAAGATGTTGCTAATACTGCACACATATCCCATAAAAAATCATTGGATATTATACAGCATATTTATCAGAAAATGAGTATACTATATTTTAAAGATTAATATGTTTCATTATCAAAAAAGTTATATAAATATCTCAATATATAAATTAAATTAATCTTATTATATGCTAAATTTATAAATTAGTTTAATGTATTTTCATATTCTAATATATATGTCTTAAAAGCAAACAAAATAATTTTAAATAGCCTTTATGCTATTGTTGTTACAGCTTTTTAAATGACGAGCCTCATAAAAAAAATCTTTTCCATTACCTTAGGAAGTATTAATAAAGTACTAATTTCTTTGTTTTTAATAAAACTACCATCGCAAACGCAGTGAAATAAAACGTTAAAATTCTGTCTAATTTAATCCCTTTGACCTGTGGGAAGAAAGGAACCAGCTTTGTCATTGTTTGATTAATGTTGCTGCAACCAAATCTGCAATAAAGAAGCATTAAATAACTTCTCTTTCTGCATACAAAATAACGTTTTAATATGCAAACACAAAAAACTCATAAATCTAAATGCTTCATAAAGAGAAACATCTTTTTTTAAAGTACTTCATTTGCATGTTCGTAATGGCTTAACGAAAAAAAAAAAAAAAATAATAAAATCACAAAAACGAGAAATAATTGCAGGGATCTGCTTTCTAAACACCCTTCCCATGTAATTTTTTTTTTTCAAAAGAAAGTTCCATATTAGGAGTTCTAATTTGTAAGTACATACTTTTAACTTTGAAAGGATTTTCCTTTCTAAATTCATTTTATTTGTCCTTGGATTTTTCCGATTTAAGATTCTCATACAAAAATAATAAGCAGTACTGCTGTAAAACTCTTTCAGTTAGAAATATGTTTTGAGTAACTAACTGAAATGCATTTTTTATAAGAAGGTAAAAAGTAATATTCTTAATTTTTTTTTAATCAAATTTATTTTTAATGTAAACATTACACCATTATAAATTACAAATGACTTAATGATGCAGACGTTGCATTAATGTTTTAATAAGTTTTTTTGTGACTTATTTTGAAAATTAATTTAAATACTATATGCAGGAAAATGATCATTAATGCTTTTTTAAAGTATTATTTTATTTTTGTATCAAATATATATATAAATTGTCCGTTAATATCCTAATTATAATAATAAAAGTGCTACGTCATAAAACTGCTACTTTTTATTGACTATTTCGTGCCTAAATAAATGGAGCAGTTCGGAAATGAATTGATATTTTATTTCACTCTATTATAATGAATAATTTTATTGAGATTCTAATGATGTCTGTAATGTGTGATTAAAACTTTTTATTTCTCAGTTTTTTTTATATATTATTCTTACATATTAATTTTTTTCCAGTTTTTATGAAATCTGTAGAATTTAGAAAAAAAACATTTAAAAACTTTCTAATTAGTTTACAAAAAATAAAACAAATCTTGGAAAATATACTTTTTTTTTTTGTTTAACGTCGATGGGACTTAAAGGCTCCGGTCATGTTTGGAATAAGTCTTTTTCTGTTGAAAGATTACCAAAGTTAGTGACTGAGCAATTATATTTTCAATGGGATTGAAATATGTTGTTAAAGAAGCTGTTTAAGAAACAGATTGACAATTACAACTAAAATAGCGATGTTTTGATCCTTCTTCATTAGTGTCGCAGCCCTTTTGTGGGCCAAGGCCGTCTGCATACTGATAGTTTTCCGAGACAGGACATGTTTTCATGTTTGTCATGTTTCAGTCATGTTTGACCAGAACCTACGATTTAAAAGTGGTTTTCCAAACCACTACAAACAGCCATGGCATAAAGTGGATTCAACCCCCGAATATGTAGCATCAAGCGCCAGAGCACTAGTTACTTGGCACGAACAGACCTACCAATGTTAAAGTTTAACATTACGGGATTACCTTGCGTAAATAAAATTAAATCTTTAAATTAAAATATTTAGTAATATGTTTGTTTATTTTATTAATTTTTTTCCATACCTCCAGTAATGCTGGGGTAATTTTAGTAAGAAAGTACTTTATTTCGTTCTAATATTGTTAGTGTATAACACATGATTTCAATACAAATATATATTTATTTTATTTCTAATTATTTCTTTGGTCTCTTGTGTATTTTGGCATAAAAAGGATTTTGTATGAGAAAGAGATAATTGACGATTTAACATTATGTATTTTTATATATAGTAATTTTTCTTATACATTGTATTTTTAGTTGTTAACAAACTAATTGCTGTTTGTTAATTTGTTAAGGAAACAAATCAGGGTGAATTTGTTGGAAGAACTGCATGAAAACTGTAGGATTCAATGGGTTTGAATGTAGTACTTAATTTAACTAGATCGATATTCATCAGTCCGTAAATATATAAATAGTTTAAAATTTATAAAAAATATGCTTAAAAGAAAAATTAGTCGAAATGCATTAGTTTATATTAACATTCAAAATAAATTTTCATTCATAATATTCACATTAATGTTTCAGGAAAAAAGGGATTAAAAAATTTCCTATTTTTTGCTACTTTATCTAAAATATTGTTATCCACTAAAATAATAGCTGGCTCAGAAGTCATTCCGTTTTTTTGAAGAACAATATTTAAATTAAGTCATCCGGGATAGAAGAAAATAATTCGTGTTCTTGGAACAAAAACAAACCAGAACAGGGACCTCTACATGGAGCCAGTAAGTGACACTTTTCTTTATTAGTCGCTATTACAAGTTGCACGTTTCATGCACACGTATTCATATTAAAGTAACTACCGCTATCCGACGCTACTTTAATCTTAATATTCCATTTTATTATCATAAATTTCATCGCTTAAACAACAACAGTCATCTTCATTATTTTAATGGATACTTTAAACGTAAGTGATGAGAAATTTAACTTCAGATAGTTTGCGTGAAAACTTCCTTTGTGATTTTGCAGCGATATTCAGAAAAGGATCCACACTATTTGTCTTGGTGTTAGCGGAATTATTTTAGACGAAAGATTAATTAATTAAATGTTGATATGGATTAATTTAGTTTAAATGCTGTTTATTGTGTGGAAAAATTGTTGTTAAAAGTTTGTAAGGGTTAGTTTTTTAACATTTGTTTATCGATATTTCCTAAACTGGTAGCGTTCAGTTAATTAATTGAAATCTTGAAATTGATTTCTAAAAGTGGTGTCTGTGCAAATGCTGACTTATTATTTTTATTAATTTCTTTTCATTTTATTTGTTCTGAAATTCTGTTTTGATTTGTTTTATTCCACTCTGTTTGTATTTGTTTTTCTACTTTTTTTATTATAGTTTTCTATGACACAATATTTAATTAGAATAATTATAAAAAGAAGTAAAAGTTTGTAAAATCATAAGGGATATATTATTTGTTTGTGAAATAATAATATCCCTTATTCATTGAACATTACAGTTCTTAACAATCATATTTTAAATAAGTTCCACTTACACAAATATTGCATTTTATGAGTGTAGATAATTATTTTATTCCGTTATCTTTGGGTTACTAAGTTTTTTAGAAAACTGCTTTAATGTGTTTAGCTTATTAAAATGCTTTTGTTTTTTTAATAACTATCTGTACTTATCAGAATTCTAAAATGAATTGTAGTTTTTCATATGTAAATTGTTTAAGTGTTCTATAGTATATCTTTTCCCAGTTTCAGTCTTATATTTTTTCGTCTATGCTTATACACATTTTGAATTATTAATAAAAACCAGAAATAAAATTCGTTACTTCTGAAAAACTTGACGAATTTGTTAAAATTGGCTAATGTTGGTATGGATATTTTCAATGATATTAACAAATTTACTGCAATTTAAATATAGGAATAAAAAAATATTGAATTTATGATTATTCATATAAAATTATGATTGATATTAAAAATCAATTAATAAAATAAATTATTAATAAGATATATAAGTGAAAAATAAACAATATATTTGTTTTATTACGATTTCTCGCAATTATACCAATAATCTGCGCATTTAATACATTTTTTGTTAGAAATAATTATTTTTTTGAAAATGCCATAAAACTTAGCATCCAAAAAGGATTTATCAAAACCAATTGAGAAACTTTACGTTCGTTTATAATGTTAATATAAATAAATTACTACAAAATGAAAAAAATTATTATATATTGCAGAAACTTTCAAAAGAATGTACTGGGTTTAAGATTTCATCGAGATATCTTCAGCTTGAATTCCTGATTCAATACGGTAGGACATAGATGCATACAGGTTTCTTACAGTGTTCTAAGATTTCCCTTATATAATTTCTGCAAGCATGACTTTATTTGTACCACACTTTATTGCTTTTTGATTTGAATAACTTAAACAAGTGAATGCACCCAACTTGCCAACCCAGAATATTGCACAAATTTGCAACCGGTGACAAATCTGGAGATCGGGAAGGCTATAAAAAATATGTGTATTAAAGAATCAGTTCTATAATTTTTGTTTGTATGACAGAGTATCATATGGGTAGAAAATGCCACCTGAAATATCTATCATATGATATATCTAACGATGTCTATCATGTACGTTCTCTCAGTAAGATGAGATGATCATCTTAGTTACTGGTCATCTGAGAGCTATCTGGGCATCTGAGGGCTCTGTGTATGTAAACTAACTTTTATCCAGAAGGTCCTAAACTCATATCAAAATGTTCTAGGTGGTGTGAACTCGCCTAGGTGATCATCTAAAAGATTTTTCTACTTTCAAACTCTGAGAGTTGCTGGTATCTGTTTCAATTGGGGGATCTTTGGTGATAAATGATCAACCATCATCTAATCATAGTTCCTGAGGTTGACAATTTATGGATTAAGTTGGGCGTACGTCAACTTTTCGTACATTGGCATATACTATAATGTATATATTCTGTATCCAATTCATTTCATTTATTAATCCACTTTTATTACACGATTAAATGAAATTTTAATTCCTTCTTTATCAAAAACACATTTATTTTATTTCCATTATTATTTTTATATTTTATATATATATATATATATGTATATTTAAATCGAAAAAAAAATACATTAGATAAGCTCGTCATTATTTGATTTTTATCTTCACAGAATTATATCATGTCAAAACTCTTCTTTGATGATGACAATTACACTGATTCTTTTCGCTTATCATCAAATTGATGAATCAAAATAGTACGCCCATTTAAATTGAATCAGTGTTTGGCGATTTAATTTCCATTGAAATCTCCGACGCATTTCGTTATCAATTAATATCTTTTCATTTTTAAAGCTGTAATAGTCTTTATCTTAACTGAAGTAATATAACTTTCCTAGAATTTTGTTTAAAATCATTGAAATTTTATATTTTCGATGGTTATGAATATTAATGATCTTTTAGAATAGAAATATATGTAACATATAAATAGATGAATGATTCGTGGAATAAATTTGAGAATGATTTAAATAGATAATTCAATGCTAGACAAATTTTGACAATAGCTCTGTGAGTATAACTTACGGAGGAAAAAATATAATAAATAACAAATGGGTGATCTGTTATTCTATGGATTGTTTATTTAGGATTTTTTTTTCTTTATGCATTTAAATTTTATATATTAAAACGAAGTTAACATTTTAATATTATATATATATATATATTAAAATATTTATTTTTATCCATTTGGTTCAAAAATATGTGTCTGCAATTTACAAATTTCAAAAAGTGATTATTTTGAATCAAAATGCAAAAAAAAAGTTAATTAATTTTTTTAATAACAAACAAAAAAATCAAATTATAAATTTTATACCCACAAAAAAATATATATATACAAAGATATTTCCTGTTTTCTTCAATGGCGATATTTTTACTAAAAATGATGCAAAGATAATTAATTACTCCATATTAGCATATTTGATATTACTCGATAATAACATACTTGATGTATATTTTAATTTTGAATTACAAACAGTTTTTTTTTTTAAATCAAAGAAATAATCTTAAAAAAATACAAAAAATTGTAAAACTTTAACTAAAAATTATCAATATTATTTTTTTCATTTATTTTTGCATTTGATTAAAATCCAAAAGCAATTTTATACTAGACAGGAAAAAGAAAATCTTTCATAGATAAGCCTCAACGATTATGGATATTTAAGGTACTACTACGTCTTCTTATCTCACAACAACTTCTTACTTAAGGTGCTACTTAATAAGTTACTGCTTCAGTGCAGCCGCCCCATGGTGGGCTAAGGCTGTCTTTACTGGCAGATTTCGAAACAGATGTTGTTGTTTTTTAAGTGATGAAAATCATCATTTGGAAATAAATCAGGATGGAAAATTGTCAATTTAATAAACTTGATAAAGCAAATAAACAATTAGTGTTAGCTTTATTATTTTACCTAACTTGATAGACAGCAACATCTATATTAATTATGAAGTCCAAGAACCCATGTTGTCTCATAGAAGAAGGGAAATGGAGGGTCAGCTTCTGTTGTGATGGAGCACCCGTACATAGGGTTTTGATTTGGTTTCATGGCGCTGACATTTTACTGGGTAGGGTTATTAGCCCAACACTCAACAGTGAGATTTGGTTTAAAGTAGGTTCCAAGCCACTACAAACGTCCATGTACTGCCGGGATCAGAATGCCCTCTTATCACCAAGCGCCAGAGCGATAGTCACTCAGCCATTAGACCCTTTATTAAGATACTATTCAGCAAATTAGTAAATAATGCTAAATGGCCACCGTGATTTTTATTCAAAGTTGTTGAAGCTCATTTTGAAAGGTTGTTTTTACTGCACTTTATTATAAATGCCTTTTATTTTGATTATATGCATAACGTTATATTATTTTTAATTTGATTATATATGCCTAGCAAAACTGAGGATTTACAATATCCATCAAGTTCCTTATACGAAACATATACTTGGAAATATGTTATTATTGCAAAGTATAAATAATAAAAGGAGAATATAGATTGTAAAAGAACATTTCTCATACCATGGTATTCAATAAACACTTCCCCAAAAATGTTTAAAGCAATTTTAGTCAACCAGAGCAGCCGCCTAAATCAGATCATGTGAACACAGCTGCATTTTCGCCGAAAGGCATTTCCTCCGCCCATTAGGATCATTTCCTTTCCAGTTAAGACCTATTGCTCAAAACAAAAAAAAAAGGACCCACCCTCCCCTCTCCCCTTTGCATGGATCCCCGTGTTCCTCCGAGGAGGATGAATACGAGGAGGTTTTTTTTTTTTATCGCTTCTTCCCATCTTTTTCACTTGATTTCTGGGGATCTCGCTCTGATAACTGTCTTAGCTGCAGGCGATGCGCACATTGTGTAGGCTACTAATAGAGCGATTGTTAGGTTATCAAATAAAGCAGTCTCGGTGTTTAATACTATTGCCTGTGTAATTTTGGGAGTCACTGGTTTTCTTTTAACTCAAAAGCCAAGAAGATATATGGTGTAATAAAAAGCTTTATGCTATGAACTTATATTATTGGCTATTTAACGATTATATTTATATGTTAAAATGTCATAAGACAATTTTGCTCAAGATATTTCCAGTAAACTAATATGAATTATAATAAATTAAAACAAATTGGCTTCAAATTTAATATGATTCTGTTGTTTAATATAATCATATTAATATCAAATTTAATACTTTTATTTACTCATCAAAGAATTTAGATGAATATATAATAGAAGATATATTTTCTCAAAATCAGGTAGATATATAGCATAATAAAAGGCTTTATGCTATAAACTTACATTATTGGATAGTAAACTATTATATTTATGTAACAAATGTACATATAATGTCATAAGACACTTTTCTCAAGAAGTCTCAAATACATTAATATCAATTATAATAAATTAAAAAGTTTGCTTAAAATTTAATATGATCCTGCTGTTTAGTATAATCATATTAATATCAAATTTAAATACTTGTATTTACTTATCATATAATTTAGAGCAAATTTTTTTGGTGGTTTTGGGTTTCCGAATTGAGAAAGCTCAGCTTAAAATCTAACATACCAAATTGTAACATTATACTGAAAAAAGTAAAAGTAAATCCATTGCTTGTAATTTCTTCCTTAAGACTAAGACGAAGGGCATGCGGGCACCAATTTCAGAATTTTCTGGTTACAAATTATAGCAACAAATAAGGGATTCTCTGTAGCTGGACTACCCCAAGGTAACACTGTATTAGCTACTTACCGACGAACCTGTTTCAGATCACAGTTTTGGTATTTGAAAACACTAAAATTTTATTATAGAAACAAAAATTGTTATTTACCATCAAATATTAGGCATATTCTGTGTTTATGCAAAAAGCTAACTCAAAAAGCAGAATATGAAGTCTTTGTTGAGAAAAATTTATTTTGAAATGTGACATTTATTTCAGATCACAGCCCTACATCACTTCATCAGTGTTTTCAGTTGTAAAAAATACACCCAAAAAGCACCTTAGAAAATGATTCAGATTCATTTAAATTGTATTGAAATATTTTTATCATTTTTAAGCCTCTTGATTTACATAATAAAAAAATAATTTCATTAAGAGATCTCTTTCTAATTTAAATGAAACTATTTCTTTATTATATAAATCAAGAAGCTTAAAAATAATAATAATAAAAGTCTCAATGCATTTTATGAACATATAAAAATAACGCTGTCCCTGTTTTCTTTTTATTTCTACAGTAATTTTTATTATATTTTATAATAAAAATTCATATGATATCATTTTATATAAAATAGTTATATATTGTCATTGTTTGCTTATATGCGATGGCACTATAGATACTTCGTTTTTCATTGAAATTTAAAATTTAAAATTTAATGTCAAAATTATTTATTTTTGTAATGCAGAGGAATTATATTTTTGTTATTATAACATATGAGAAAAAAATAATTGTAATAATAAATTATTTATAACGCAAAAAAAATTATTAGCTTGAAATTTTTTTATTTTATTTTAACAGTTTATCTCAAATTCAGTAATTAATATACACTTTACTCATTTTCGAACAGTAACTGAAAAAGTTAACTTTCTCATCACGCTTACTTTTAAGTAACCAAATATATAATTAATTTAAAATCATATAAATTATTTATTCTGAAAGTTTACATTGGGAATTACCAATATTTTTTTTTTCTCTCTTTCTAAATTGTAACTTTTTAACAAATAGATAATTTTTTGAAAATTATTTTATAGTTCACTGACTACCCAAACATTTCTTTGTTAACATCAGTTACATTATTTGAAAAAGTTTCCCAATTACAAATTTAGGCAGAAGTAACTTTTTAAGTGCATATTGATTTTTCATTACGATTACCATTAAATGAAAATCCGGGCAGCTGCTTCAATCGCAATTATTTCCGCATTTATTTTTGGGGAAGAATATCGATAATGGTTCTTAAACGATACATCCAATTTCACGAATAGCTGAAGTAATTTTAACGGAATTCTAATTACAACTTAAAACTATTTAAAGAACTTTTATTGCTTAAAAGTAAGTAAATAGAGAGAGAAGTGAAATTCATTCAATTCTTGGAAGAAATAAAATTTATCTTTTCAGTTATTTTGATATAAATCCTATTTTATGAACTACAATTGTTTAAAGTTATTAACTAACTTTGTTCATTATTTTAAGACATCTTACCATTTGTGACGATAAGGAATAATAAATTAACATTTAGGAAGCATTCATCTTTGATATGAAGTTAATGTTTATTTAACGCTGTTATTTATCGAGAATGAAAATTGCAGACAAATATTATTGCTATAAGAAATCTGTGATATTTCTGAAAGTATTATGTTCATTTAACTTAGTTATTTTGATATAAATCTTATTTGCTTAACTACAATTATATAGTAATGTTATTAACTAACTTTGTCCGCTATTTTAAGAAATCTTACCATTTGTGAACGAGGAGGAATAATAATAAATTTAAATTTATGAAGCATCCGCATTTGATATAAAGTTAACGTTTATTTAGAGCTGTTATTTATTGAGAAAGAAAATTACAGCAAAAATATTTTCGCTATAAAAAAAACTATAATATATCTAAAAGTATTATGTTCATTTAACTTAGTTATTTTGATATAAATTCAATTTGCTGAACTACAATTATATAACGTTATTAACTAACCTTTGTCGGTTATTTTAAGACATCTTAACATTTGTGATGATAAGGAATAATAAAGTAAGATTTATGAGGTATCCACCTTTGATATAAAGTTGCTGAACTACAATTATATAAAGTTATTAACTAATTTTGCCCGTTATTTTATGATATCAACATTTGTGATTAATGGGGCCTGATGGCCGAGTGGCTAGAGCTCTGGCTCGCGGTACCATAGGTATCGGGTTCAAATCCCGGCTTGCTCATGGGTTTTTTGTAGTGGTTCGGAATCCACTTTAAACCGTAGATCACGGTCCTAATAGGGTCGTAGAGCGCTGCGGGGGCATTGTTACTCCGCGCCCGTGGCTTACCATCAAGTTACACGCGCCATCTGGGTAGTGCAAAGTGAGTAATGTCTGTGCAGCACTTGCCTTAAGGCATTAAAGACGATTGTCTAAGTTGGTTTCCAGCTGCATTAGAACAAGAAAAAAAAAACATTTGTGATGATAAGGAATAATAAATTAAATTTTATGAAGCATCCGCCTTTGATGTAAAGTTAATGTTTATTTAAAGCTGTTATTTATCGCGAATGAAAATAACAGACAAATATTTTTGCTATAAAAAACTATAATATATCTGAAAGTATTATGTACATTTAACTTTCTTGTTTAAAATTAAAGTTTATACTTTAAGAAACTAATTAAATTTGTTAGAAGCTATCTTGAAAGAGTAATGAAAGTTGTTTACTTTTCATATTTCTT
Organism: Caerostris extrusa; assembly: GCA_021605095.1. Taxonomy (NCBI): domain Eukaryota; kingdom Metazoa; phylum Arthropoda; class Arachnida; order Araneae; family Araneidae; genus Caerostris; species Caerostris extrusa. The sequence continues at coordinate 32,695 of BPLR01008571.1, read as the reverse complement.
AAATAAACAAAGATATTAAAAATAAATAAAACTTAAAACTGTTTTTATTGTTAGGAAAAATTCAACATTTTTTTAATTCTGCTCCTTAGAGATTTTGATAATAGTGAAACTATTGTTGAACAAATATATCGAATTTTTTAATATATGTTAGAAATAATATATCGCTTCAAGCACTTTTACTTCATTTGCTGGTGCTTAATCTAAAAAAAAAAAAAATTAAAATCTTCAATGTTTAATTTATTTTTGATGTTTTTATGCAAAATTAAAATATTAAATTAAACAAACTTTTCAATAAAAAAAAACATAATTAATCTTTAAATCAGGTATTTTTAAATGGTATCCCAACATTGTTAATTGATCCAGCTTTTCTTTTAAATTGTATAGAAGTAACAACACATTTTAAATTTTACGATGTTGTCCATTATTTTTGCAAAAAAGCATCTAGATCACGTAAAGTTTATTTTAATTAATTTACTTCTATATTGGCGATTCTTCCCTTTTATCAATATTTAAATTTCTTGTAACGTAAACAAAAACTTCCAGGTTAAAAATTCAAAGTTTTAGAACGTTTTTAATGATTGCTTAATAAACTAAATTTCTTAAAATTCAAAAATGTTTTTTTTTATTTAATCTTAAAACCTTCAAGTTTTATGAAATTATTTTCATAAAAATAGATTATTTTTCAATAGTTACTTTAACAGCAGTAAAATTCAAAAAAATTGAGAAATGAAAAAATATATGGATGGTTTCAAACAGCAATTCATTAATAATTTATTAATTAAGAAAATTTTAATTGTCATAAACTAGCAGGAAGTTTTGTTTATAATTTTGGTTATTGATCTTTAATTGCTTTAATTAATTTGAAATTCATTGAACAACAATGAATTTCTATTTTTTAAGATTAAATACGTTTTATAATAAATTTTGAAAAAATTCTATTAAAAATACAGAAAGATATTTTCTTATATTCTCATAAATATAGATATTCTCTTATACTATATATATAGAAAATATATTTTCTTTCCAAATATCAATAAATATTAGTCGTAGAAAATAAAATTTTCTGTTAAATTCCAATATCCAGCTTATAAATTTCGATTTCCACTACAATTTAAGAAATTATTGAGCATAAAGATATTATATTTATTTTAATGCTGCATAATTTTCAAAAAAAAAAATTTTTTAAAACTTTTTATTGCATTTTATTTTTTAATTTATATTTTTAGGACAATTGACATGAATGTTCAATTTGTTATTTTTTTCTACTTTTTAAGAAATTTTTATTATTATATTTATTCATTATTGTTTTTAAAATTAATTACCGTTCGTTGAAAAGATTTTTTTGAAAAAAATTTATTTATTTGTCGGTACTCGTTATGATCATTATAAATTGTTAAAATTATTTATATTCCAAAACAATTGAATTACATTTTAGTTTTTAATTTAGATGAATACTTCACATAAATAAGTCGTTTTTGAACTTTTGTGGAACTCATTATTATTATATTTATTCATTATTATTTTTAAAAATAATTATTAATTATCATTCGTTTGAAAAAATGTTTTTGAAATAAAATTATTTATAGTCTATTAAGTCGTCGGCACTCATGAACATTATAAATTATTTAAATTATTTATATTTCAAAACAATTGAATTACATTTTAGTTTTTAATTTAGATGAATACTTCACATAAACGAGTCGTTTTTGAACTTTTGTGAAACGCATTATTATTATATTTATTCATTGTTATTTTTAAAAAGTATTATTAATTATCATTCGTTTGAAAGAATTTTTTGAAATAAAATTATTTATGTTCCATTAAGTCGTCGGTACTCTTCATGAACATTATAAATTGTTTAAATTATTTATATTTCAAAACAATTGAATTGTATTTTAGTTTTCAATTTAAATGAATACTTGACATTATTAACCCGTTTTGAAAATATAGTAAATTTTTAAGAAAAATAATATTTACATCACATATTCTAAATTATCTGCAATATTATTATTTTCTGAAGGAATTATTTTGAAACGAATTCATACATAAAAATAAAAATACCAGTTTCGAATATTGTTTAAACAATAAATGTAGAACAAATAACTAGTTTTCGAGTTGTTTTTAATAATATACGTAGAACATTTAATGTCTAGTTAAGAATAGTTTAAAATACGTGGTGTTCTTAAATGTTTGTTTCACATCAAAGGATCATTCTCTATGAATAAAAAAAAAAAAAAAATATAATAATGTAAAAGTTTTTTTTAAATAATCCTTTGTTGAATTCGGTAGCACTAACAATAAACAATAAGAATGAAAACTTATTCACCATTAATGAGATAGAAACTACTATTACAATTAAGATAAACGGATAGTTGTTGAAAGATCAATGCAAACGAATTCAAAGGAGAATGGGAATTTCTTTGAATTAAATGGCTGTTCATTTGAACACATATCTCTAGCAATTTATCTTAAATGAGTTTTTTCTTTGTCAAAGAGAATTCAGTATTGAAACTTCCAGAAATCTTATTGATGTTTTTATTCTCTGATTCCTATTGAAAACTTTCTTAGGATAGTAGTTGCACAAATTCACAATTTTATGTAATAAGGTTATAAACATTGGAAAGACATTTTCTCTACTTCTTATTACTTTTCTATAATTTCCAGTTTTGTTAAAATACACACGACTTTTTTTTTCCTGTCTATTTATTCGTTCTAGATTTATGATAAGTGCATTTTTTATTAATGATAAGTTTTATTTCTAAGCAAAACAACAATAAAAGTTTTTGACAAATTGAAATTCTTTAATAGGTAAACAACATGAAACTGCAATGTATAATTTAAGTTGCTTTTTTTAATGCTTCGAAATTTATTTATTGTTTTTTTTTTTAATATCATTTGTATTTTTATTGAAAACATTTGAATTTTTATTGAATATTTTGATTTTTTATTGAATACTATTTGAATTTTTTATTAAATATTCTGTCAAATAAGATATATCTCTTAATTGATGAAATGAAACATAACATTGGAACATTTACAACTGATTTGTTATTTTCTATGAAATATTGAATTTTTCAGTTTTAAGAACTACAGTACTCTTAAGATAAGCTTATTCATTTTAATTTTTGAGATTTTTTTCTAATAAATTTTGTTTATTTTAAATTACAAAGAGTTTCTATTTTTTTTTTTTTTTTTTTTTTTTATTTATATCTGAATTTGACTGCTGTTTTCTCATACTTCTGAGCTAACCTAGTAGGTACGTAGTTAAATTTTTTAAGTTCTGTAAGAAAATTCAAGGAGCTGGATAACCAATTGGCTATGGCTCTGGTCATGCGTCATTTTCAAATCCTGACGGTGGCATAAATGTTTCTTAGTGGTACTGAATCTACGTTAACTGTAGATCTGGTCTAATTAGCGTAAAGTGTGTACAAAATAACCATAAAATGATAAACCAAATCAAACTAAGAAAATTTGATAAAAAAACTCCTGAAAAATAATGTCATATTGAAGTTTTTTCAATTCCTACTAATAGCTCACACTCTCCTATATATATATATATATATTGTTCAAATTTTCAATCGTTCATAAAATACTTTTTATTCATCCACTCAAGTTCAAATGTATTTTTTTGAAATTGTAGTGGAGGATACTTGATGTTAATACAGTTTTTTCAAATATTAATTCATTCATTAAATTTATTCATTAATTTCAGTTTTTCTTTAGATTCAAGTTGCATTTATCTACCAATAGATGGCGCCATATGTAAGAGGAAAATTTCAACTTTATTTGTAAAAGACTTTTTCTGCAGTATAGCGAAAAAAAAGTATTAATTGACTTTATAATTTTTTTTTTTATTACTTGTTTCTAATGCAAATGGCAATATGGAGACTGTTATCGTTATGCCATTAGCAAGGGCTGCACAGACGTTTATTACCCGAGGGGATGTATAGTCTAAAGATATGCTACGGACGCGAGTAACGCTATACCCACGACGCTCTACGATCATATTAGACGGGGACTTACGGCTTAAAGTAGATTCCGAACCACTAAAAACATCCATGGCAACGCCGGGACTAGAACCCGAAACCTTTGGTACCGAGCACCAGAGCGCTAGCCACTCTGCCATCAGGCCCTGTCGTGTTAAAGTTTACGTGTCTATATTTGAATAGGTATGATACTTCTTTAGATAAGAAAGAATTTCCATTAAGCTTGGAGTAGTGACTTTTTAAGTACCTCCTTTGGTAGTGCATGCTCCAAACTACAGATTGCATGCTAAATTAAGGCATTCGTATTTTATTGTTCTAGTGCAGGGGTCTCCAAACTACGGCCCGCCATTGTCATCAATCCGGCCCGCGACAGCGAATAGCTTATTGTTGCTGTAATAAATTGGATAAAAAAACACGGAATGATAATAACTCGTTTTTATTGACTTGCTAGGTAAAAGCTTCATGACAAGCATAATACGCAGAAAATGTAACTTAAGCAGAACAATTAGCAAGTAATTGAAATGAATCCCACTAACATTATAAACTTGTAAACATCCCGCATTTACCTTCGGTAGTTATGTTGGGGTAAAGAATATCGCATATGTATGTATATCGATCTTTGGAAAGTATATATCCTGAACCAAACTTATGATTTTTATCCTGAAAATCCCTCAGGAACGGAAAAGCTAAATTAACGCGGGGTATCCTTTTATAAAAAATACTAATGAGATTTATGTAATTGTGATTTTTCATTGACAATAGTTTGTAGTTAGCAAGCGTATGCTCGCTCAGAACGCGTACTCGGCGACTGGTCTAGAAATTATAGATAATGGCAGAAAAATTAAAATGGTTTTGGCCCTTGATACTTACTGGAGTAAACAGTATGGCCCTAAGACTGGGAAAATTTGGAGACTCCTATTCTAGTGTATCAGGCTTCATAGTGCACTCCAGGTAATTCCTAGCTTTAACTAGTTTTATATTTCTTCAATCTTTTTAATCTCTAAAGATTCAATGTTTTTTATCAGTTAACTGAAAAAGAAATGATGTTTAAATGCACCTGCAATTTTTTACCTTATGTTTTTGGACACAGACTTCAATTCTTATATGAGTATACGATTGCCCTTATAAAGACTCCGGAAACTTAAAACATTAATTAAATCATTGATTTAGTTTTTTTTAGATTTAAGTTCCATGCATCTAATAATAGATGGCGCCAGATGTAAGAGGAAAATTTCAACTTTATTGTAAAGGACTTTTCTGCAGTATAATGAAAAAAAAAAAAAGTAGGAATTGACTTGATAATTTTTTTTTTATATTACTTGTTTCTAATGCAAATGGCAATATGGAGACAGTTATCGTTATGCCATAAGCAATGGCTGTACAGAAGTTCACTACCCTGGGGGGAACGTGTAGCATGAAGATATGCTACGGACGCGAGTAACACTACACCCACGACGCTCTATGATCATATTAGACCGGAACTTACGGTTTAAAGTGGATTCCGAACCACTACAAACATCTATGGCAATGCCGGGACTCGAACCCGAAACCTGTGCACGCCAGGTAATTCCCTAGCTTTATATAGTTTTATATTTCTTCAATCTTTTTAATCTCTAAGGATTCAATGTTTTTCAACAGTTGACTGAAAAAGAAATGATGTTTAAATGCACCTGCAAATTTTTATCTTATGTTTTTGCGCACAGACTTCAATTCTTATATGAGTATACAATTGCCCTTTTAAAGACTCCGGAAACTTAAAACATCGTTGCTATTTGAGAAAAACGAGGACATTCAATCACGTTTCGATTTTCTACATTAGATCCCAGAAACCTCTATTTAGTATATGGCTTTAGAAATAATCTGAAGACAGAAATAACGTAGTGAAAAGAAAAAAATCTAGATTGATCGAAGCACTTTAAGAAGCAATGTCAGTTTTTCGAATTACTTGAAACCTTTCAAGGAAATATCACTTTTTTTTTTTTCTAAAAGTCTATCTTTTTCTTAAGTGATTCTGCATAAAAACTATTTAATAAAGAATATGTTGTAGTGGAATAATGTTTATAAAATAAAATATAGAACTTTATTTAAAATTGTAAAATTTGTGAATTTTTAAGATGTCGCAGCGTATTCATAAAATGATTTCTTGATGAATTAAACTATTAAAATAATTTTATGGCATGTAAACATGGAAAACATTTAAGTTAACATTATTTATCAAAATACATGGAGGAAATTTATTAAAAAAATTGTGTTGAAGGTGAGATTTATCACACTTTTACAAAATATATTTATTTTATAATGACCGAAGTAGTGAAAAACAATGTATTAAAAAATACATTATGTGTGCATCCATATATTCAAAAATTAATTGTTGAAATTATGTTAAAAATTAACTTTGATTTTTAAAATAATATTCTTGAGAATATATGATAGATATTGCATGTTTTATTTATAAGTTCACTGAATAATTAAATTATATTCTGCAAATTGATGACGCGCGCATTTTGGAACATCTTATATAGCAGGTCCTATGTTTCACTTAAAGTGACCTCAGTGACACAGTGACAATCCCTAAATACAACACAGTTCATTGTTGATAGTAGAGCAAACCAGACTCTTAGTTGAAGTTGCTAGCGCTTTTGGTTCAAATTACATCTGCGAATCGTTTTATTTTTCTAAAATGAAATTGACCAAACACAAAACACGCTAAAAATAACGGAAGCTAACTTGCAACACGATTGCCATGTGCAAATACCCAAATTGAGATCGATTTGCAAAAGTTAAGTGAATGAGTGGAGAAACAAATACCTCACTAGTAAAATATATACTTTTAATGAATTCTTTTTTAATTTCGTTTAAATTTATGTGTTTTTTATATTTCATTTTTAGTGTTATATATTTCTTTACAATGTGCGTTTAGTATCATTATTATTGTATTATATGTTTACCTGTAAGAATATTGTGGTATTCCCAGGCGGTCACCCACCCAAGTACTGACGTCATTGGGCGCGGTCAGTACTTGGGTGGGTGACCGCATGGGAATACCGCGTGCCGTTGGCATTCACAAATTTGGGACCTGAATGGCCTGGTGTCCCTGGTGTCAATGCCACAGGTTTCGGGTTCGAATCCCGGTGGTGCCATGGATGTTTGTAGTGGTTCAGAATCCACTTTAAGCTGTAGGTTCCGGTCTCCTATGACTGTAAGAGCGTCACTGAGCCAAAGTCAGACTTCTACCTACGGGTGCTCCATCACAACAGAAGCTGATTCCTTCCCCTCCAATCATGAGTACGTATGGGCTCGTGGGCTTGGCCAGCCAAGTGGGATAAGAAACAACAACACATGTAAGAATAATAGTAAAGACAAAAATAATAATTCATTATGCTTCAATTTTACACTAAAAAAAACTGTCAATAGTGGGCATAGATCTATTATGGGAATATATAATTTTAAATGCGGCCCGCGGAGTTATGATGCATTTCCAATGTGGCCAGCAAGATCACTTGGCTTGGCTTCCTCTGATTTAAATAAACAATTAAATTTCAAAATTACGTTAAAAATCTTTTATAAATTCAAGCCATTAAACAACTACTTAATAAGCAGACAGACATCAAATTAATGGTTCATAGTTAATTAAACTTCGCAAAATTCATCTTTGAATTGATTAAGTTATTTTATATTTATTTAAATAAAATCTAAAACGTACTTAGCGATTGTTAATTATCTATTATTTTCATTCCTTTCACATATATATTTATGGTGAACTGATTTTATGGTTTTTAAATTTAATTACATATTTTGCAGAGTAATTCAAGTGATTTACTTATTAATTTTCTGTTTAATGAAGAAATAGATTATAATTAATAAGTTTTATTATTAAAAATACTTAAAGCTAAAGAAAATAAAAACTTAAGCTTTAAAGAAAATAAAAACCTATTAATTAGCTACACTATTTAACTTACTGAAACTGGCAAAATAGAAATATTTAAATAACTGTTAAAAGTAATCAGTAAACAACTTTAAAAAGATGTACTTTTCAATGATTTGTAAAGGCATTTTGAGTATTATGCAGATTAGAATAAATATAATTAGTGAGTGTAAATTATTATAAGTTATAGTTAATGCTTTTAATGAAGTACTTATTAAATGTTATGTGAATAGTCATAAACAAAATTAATGATAAATATGATTTGACTTCATTTGAAGAGGCGTTTTGAGATTTAGGCTGCATAAGCTGCTTTATATAGTTTATCCAAATGTTATATACAAACCAAAGCAACCCTGAATAACGATAATTTAAAATTGTTGAACGGAAATGTCCCAAAAATCGTTAATTCATGATGGCCTGTTAGATATAATGATCGCGTGTGAAGTTTTGTACATGATAATGAGTAAAAAGTAATTGCGCCCTATATTTCTTGCAATCAAAAGGAAAGGGGAAAATCGAGGGGGATATTTATGAAGCTTTTAATCGAAATTATGAGTTGTTTTCGAGAATATATTAATGATAATAAAAAAATAAAATTTATATAATAAATTTTTGTACAACAGCAGAGGTAAAGTTGAAATAAAAAACTTAAAATGCCTTAAAGTATACTTAAAAACTTAAATGTATACTTAAATGCCTGGGTTGAGTGATTAGTGCTCTGGCGCTTGATGCTATAAGTTTTGGGTTCGAGTCCCGGCGATGCCATTTTTTTAGTGGTTAATATTTTAGGTTTGGTCTAATATGAATGTAGAGTGTTGAGAGTAGGGATGTCAACACTACCCCGTAAAAAGGAAACACAGCTGTCTCGAAATCAGCCAGTAGGCAGACGGCCTATCTCTGCTGTGACACTGATGATCATATGTTTACTTAAGTGAACATAATTTTATGATTTTGAAAATGGATCTGGTCATGATTACTTACAGAGTCACCTGCATGGCACACGACTGGCTAGTACAGATATCTGTTTCCTTTGCGATCATGACTGGAAAGCATCTTAGCATATGCCCTACTTTTCTTAACTATTTCCCTTTTTTGTCACTTTGTGTTTTTGTTCTTTCGTGATTATTTTTGTCGTTATATACAGTGGCTGCTCGTTGACTAATTATTGAGATATCGGAGATGGGCATAGGGCAAAAAAAGGATTTACGTAATTCAAGGTATATAATCACCCTAGAACTTTAAAAAGCATCTATTCATCTTTAAATAGTAATCCCGAAATCAGATTTAAGAATTAATTAATAGTTTTAAGGAAATTATTTATGATAATCAGAAAAATAATTCTAACTTATTTATGATATATATATTTTACAAAAACATTAGCATGCATAGTTAAAATAATGTCAATTAATATAATATCATGTTTTCAATCAAAACAAAATTGTATAAATTAAAATGCAGATTTCAGTAAAAAATATATGCATAAAAAGAGTTAAATTCTCGCCAAAGGGAACCACTGAAAGATTTTATGTTTTTAATAGTATTATTTAAAAATAAAATTCTCGCCAAAGGGAACCATTGAAAGATTTTTTTTTTTTAATAGTAATTATTTAAAAATAAAATTCTCGCCAAAGAAAACCATTGAAATATTTATGTTTTTAATAACATTTATTAAAAATAAAATACTCGCCAATGGGAACCATTTGAAAGATTTATGTTTTTAATAGTATTTATTTAAAAATGAAATTCTCGCCAAAGGGAACCATTGAAAGATTTATGTTTTTAATAGTACTTATTTAAAATAAAATTCTCACAAAAAGGAACCATTAAAAGATTTATGTTTTAATAGTACTTACTTAAAAAGAATGCCATATTTAAATGTAAAACAAGCGGCATCTTTATTAAGCTGTGTATTACTACATGGTGCAAATAAGTCAAATCAATTCCACTCACGTTCTCGACGAAAAAAAAATCCACTAGCGAGGTTTAAATTTTGCAAGAAAAGAACCGGAGTATAATTAAGAAGCTCATTACCAGAAGTTTCTATGCTTTCAGTATTTTACAGAGCCATTAAAGTGTAACAAAACACTATATGACTATTTTGCCGGGAATGGCTGGCTGGCATGGTTCACAGAGTCATTCAGAGTCAACTACAGCTTCATTGTAATTGCTTTTGTAATGGAATTGCAATTTACCTACATGGCAAAATGGGAAAGTTAATGAATGAAAGTAGATCCCTTTTAACTCACTGTCGAATGCTTCGTGACTGCATTGCCTTTGTCCTAGACCTTTGTGATGAAACTTTATTTAGTTAAATTCGTTTTTGAAAAAAATGGCTTAGAAACGTGCCTCCAACAATGTTCGTCATACTAGATGCTACTTAGTGCAACTGAAGCTCTAATTAGTTTTATAAGTTATTGCCCCGAAATATTGATGGGTGGGTTTGAGTGGGAAGAAGATTATTATGTTCAAAAATTAAAAATAATGTAGGAAACGGATATTTAGTGGTAATAACATGGAATTAATTAAACTGTGCATAGAATTTTAGAAAGTGTATACAGATTTTTCAGACGTCGTTGAAAGGATAGGGTATGTAATGTATTTCAGTTAATGAGTGAAAGTAGTTCTAGTAGGTAAAATAATTACTCAAATATTAAAAAAAAAAAAAGAATCTCGTTCTCTTTTTTTACTTATTACAAATATCACATTTTTATGTGGTAGTTGATTATTTTTAAATGCTTATGCTAACTAGGATTTTTCACTAGCCGGTAGTGAAGTGGAAAATTAAATGGTGAGAATTTTGTCTATATTTATTAATGAGCCATTGGCTCCATCCTATTTGGCTTTTTCATTATTTGCACTGGATATGTACCATAAATGTGGCTTTACAAAAGTTGTTACAGATTTGGAGTGTGTTTCCAAAGAACATACTCCATGCTAAATTGACTGGAAACAGATGAAAGGTGACTAAATTTTTACAAATTAAGGAAATGTTGCACAATATCAAAATACAAATACTTTTTTTTTCTTTAAAGTTTGAGATATTATAAATTGTTTATATTTTTTTACTTTTAGTTTGGCCTGAAGGTTAGAAGAAATAGCACATTTTACCTACCTCTTAAATTAAAGTATTTCAGGAATTTATATGCACATATTTTAATATATAGTGTTGTATTTGTAATTTTTAATAATTATGAAAATAGTTTACTTTTGAACTGATTTTTTTTTTATATGAGTAACCTAAATTTTCCCATTATTTTTTAATAGAATGTTAAGATAATTAAACTTGATTAACAAATTCAGCTTCTTAGTTAAGTACTAATTACTAAAATTAATAAAAGAAAAAAATAAAAGATTTATTTTTAATCAATTTACTTTTTACTGTTTAAATAGTTTTCTAATTATTAAAATGCAATTTTATTTTTGTAAAATGGGTGGGAATGCAATTTGCTTAACAGGATGTATTTCAGTAATACCTTGTCAAAAGAACTGAACTGCCATACAACTTATTAAACAGATTATTTGTTCAATGTTTTAAGCTGTGTTATAGAATTTTGGGCTGATGAATATTACCTATGATAATACGTCTTTATCTTCCTTGTTGAGTGTCTATTTTTATATTATATCAACCTAAGTACATACATATTTTTATTAAAATCTATCCAGATATCTTGTTCATTGTAATTTGTTTTGTTCAAAACTATTTATCAACAAACACACAAGCTTGTCTTTAAGTGTTTATCCATATATTACATCTCTTATTTATACACGTGTTCCATAAAAATATGCATATCCTTATTTTTAAAAATTACTTATTTAAGTAACATTAAAGGCTTATTTGATGTACTCCTTTTGAGAATTTGGTGACTTACAAGTAGCACCATCTTGAATAATTTCCCTCTGTTGCACTGATACAAGTCAAACACATTGCACTGAAAGAAAGTTTCCATACCTTTGCTATTGAACCATGTGTCAATGTGACAAACATTCAGAGCAAATATATTCCGTGTATCCATCTTCAGAATCGGAATTCGTAAAGGGGTGTGTCGAAAGGGATAATATTTTTCACTTTACACTCAAAAGTATTACACTTTGGGCATCTAAAATATTACACCCCAGACGTGTGAAAAATGCTGCATGAAAATATTTGACAAGTGAAATGCAAAACCATTCACTAGAGGAAAGAAAGGGGTCGTTTGATAACAGGAAATATTCATACGTTCTGACAGCCGGAGTACGTTTGCCTTAAAAATAACATATCACTTTTGGGTTTATTTCAAAGCAGGTATTAAAAGTTTTTGAAACTTCCGATTCTGATTGCAATTTTTGAAAAGTTTCGTTCCAATTTCCATTGTGAATGCAATGGAAAGGGAAACAAATACGTATAACGTCTTATTATTCATGAAATTTAGTTTTTATAATTAAAGTATTGTGGTTTCAGAATGCTGGAAACTTTGGTCTGATTTCACTCTCCACAAGAAATGATGATATGTAACAGATACCACAGGAAGCCTCGCATACAACTGCACATACATTTTTACAATAAACTTTTGAACAATACACTAAATTGCTTCTAGTATTTTTGTTTGGTCTTCCACTCAATGGAATACAGCATGGATGTGTATGAGTTTTCCGGAATCCACATCATACTGTAGGTCCCGATCTAATTAGACTAAAATTTGCACAAAACAACTGTATCGCGACTAAACCAAACCAATTTTTGATTTATGACTTCATCATGTCCATATGCGCCTACACACATTTCAATTCAACTTCTTTTGTATAAATATCAAATACAACATGTTCTACACCGACTGTTTATTTGAAAAAAATCATTTCAACGCATTTAATATTTTTGTGAAATATCACGGAGCTGAGTTAAGGATGCTGGGAACTTTTGGCATAATTTCAGTCTACACTGGATCGGATGACATATAGCCTTAGAAGATACCTTAGGAAGACTCATACACTGCACATGCATTTTTACAATAATCTTTTGAACGAATACCTCAAAATTGCTTCTTGTGTTTTTGCATTGTATTCCACTGAAGGGAACGTTTTTTTTTTTTTTTTTTATGGATTTAGCATGTCCATTTCCGCCATATACACAGTTCAATTCAGCTTCTTTTGTACAGCTTCAAATCTGTACAATTGAAACATGTTCAAATCTGTCAATCTGTACAATTTGGGAAAATTCATTACGAGGGGTTTAATATTTCTGCTAATTATCACTAATTTGGATAATATATTTGCTAGGTTAACTCAGCTCAAACCTAAATTACTCATAATTGCATATCCAGACATTTCAATAGCAAATGAAAATGGTTAATTACCGTCCAGTAATATGAAGTTTATTTTCAAATAGATATTTTCTTATATTCAAGTGGTAATTTTTTGTTGGTAATGGATCTGGAAAAAGTTTGCTTTTTAACTTTTTTCACTGAAGTCGTAAAATTATGGAATTTCTTTGTATAAATAGATTATCGAACTGTGGTATTAGAAATTATGATAAATTACTGATTCACTTTATATAAATCTATTAAATAAATTATTACAGTTTACTAACAATTTATTAAAGAAATTATAATATTTTTAAAACGTTTCGTAGATTAAAAATATTATTATCCTCACATGAAAGAATATGTTGACGTTATATTATTGTTATATATGTTGATATTATGCGCTTATTATCCCCATATGTTAGAATATGTTAGGTACAACAATGACGTGAAACGTGATTGTTCTACCGTAACTATAATAGACAAAATATTTACGATTTAATACTTGAAACAATATCTTTACAAGTTATAACTGTTTAGACTTTTGATGCAATGGATAATAAATCACATGGGCACCAATAACTTAGAATTACCATTAATCTCTGTAAGGCATCGATACATTTCTTAAGTGAATCAGTTAATCTTCATTTTTCGGGTTCCGTTCACGCAACAACAAATTTGAGCCATCTGGAGAACGAGCACAATTGTCATTTTTGAAAAGAAACTACCGAATTGTTTATCAAACTCAAAACAAATCATTTAGAAAGATTAATGATAAGAAGTACAATGTCGAAGAAACGAGAAGTTTTCATTGGTTGAGTGTCTTTTATAAAATTTTCTAGGTCATAGTTGTGTTCCAGTAAAAAAAGATATTGCTAATGACATTTACTAACTCCAGTGTGGTTGTTTCTTAAAAGATACTACAATGATTTTGATGATACATTATTAGGTATCTGTGAGTGAATATGTATTAAAGTCATTGTAACTTATGGTAAATGAGTGCATATTTTTGCATTGACTAATTAAAAACGTTGATTTATTGCAGAAGTATATAGTTTATGAAACGCAGGAAGAACTTTTTGTTAATTTATGTGTTTGCATTGAATAAGAAAGAAAAACAATATATTTCACATTGTATTAAGAAAGATTTGAAAGAAAATGAAAGAACTTTAATTGTTAATTTATGTGTTTAAATGGATAAGAAAGAGAAAAAAAAGATTTTATACATTGTATTATGAAGAAATTAAAAAAAAAAAAAAAATGTAGCCAAGAAAGATATACTTGTTTGTATTCTTCTGCCATCTGTCAAAATTATGGGTACTAAATTTTTATTAGAGAAGTTACTTCTGCCTATTCTTTTTGGCAAATGTTTGTTTCTTTTAGTATTTAAAAATTCATACTTTATACATCATTCATAATTCATACGCACTTTTTCTAAGTTTCTCTTAACCACTGAAACAGATGTGAATAATATTGTTTTAAAAGATAAAAATTGTTTGATATAAAATAATTCAAACTTTAAGAAAATATGATACCAATTGAGGTTTGTCAAAAATTATTATGTATTTACTAAAACATTTCGTAATTATTACATTAAAGGGACTTGGGACTAAATAATTAAATATATCTTACTAAAGGGATTTTAAAATACTTCAACAAAAGTTTTAAATTGTCTATTTCAAAGGATATTGAATTGTAATTTTAATTATTTTAGGTGTTTTCTAGTTCATTTTATTTTAATTTTTATTATTTTTCAAAAACGTATAAAATTTTTGTTTAGTTGTTCAAAAAATGTGTGTTGAATAAAAATATTAAATATCTTGTAAAGTTTGTGATTTTAAACATTTATTACAGGAAATTAATTGTAAATCCTACATTATGTCTAATTGATTTGTTGATATACTTTTATATCCCAAGATCCAGTGTTTGAAGAACTGCATATCCATCGAAATAAACAATTTCCAGAGAATAAATATTAATTTTAGAATTTGATATGGTTTAAATAAAAGATTATTTAGAAAAGGAAATTATAAATTGAAAAATATTCAAGAGAATACTTCTACATAAAAGATTATGTACTCTTTTCATACTCAAACCATTTATTCTATGATGGCAAATATCAGGCAGGAAAAAATAAGTTTTATCACATACTGGTGCTGATAGACGGTCTATTGTCTCTCGCAAAGTGGTCCAAAGATATCGAGGTATATTCTTATCATAAATTCAACCACGAGTTTTCTAAACTTCACTCACTGGCTCATTTGGCTTGAACATTCTCGGCGCCAGCTTATTGGTGCAACAAGGATAAATCTGCAACTAAAGCGTGGGCATTTCTTTAAAATGAAGACTTGCGTGTAAGTCGATAAGCTGTTTGAGTCTTTCTTAAATAATAATAAAAAGAGCCAGATTAAATTTAGTTCTAGAGTAATAGCATGTATACCAAATAGCAGGAGAGATATGCACTCTTCGCGGACTGGAACAAGATTGCAGATACAGCAAACTATGTTAAAGAACTGCGTGTAAGTCAATAATCTGTGTGAGACTTTCTTAAAAATAACACAAAGGGCCAGGTTAGGTTAAATACTAGAGACGCAACATCTAGACCAAATAACAATAAATATACGCATTCTTAACAGATGATTCTAGATCTGGTTTATCTAGTAACTCAGGTCTTATTCTAGTCTGGTAAGAAAGATTCCAGATTAAAAATCTCGTTAAAGATTCCAGATACTATCAAACCTATGTTATTGAAAATCCTTATAATTGATTTGTGTGTTTAATTGACATTCTTTCTTCCAGCAAATAACTTCATTAGTCAAGTATGTAACATGTTTTTTTAAATTTCTAATGGCAAGAGAAAAACGACAAACTCTTACCAGATTAAAACAATGTTAAACATACATAAGAAAAAAAAAACATTGAGAAAAAAAAACATCGAGAGAAAATTCATTGTCTCATCAGCAAAGTTCGAGCATTATTTTTTTCACCTCGGTGTCCCATGCGAGGCCGAGCATCCTGCTATATGGTGCTTGCCCATGATCTCGTCTTTCCCGTCAACTTGTACTATCAACAATGCCAATGTGATGCAGATGCCTTACCAAACAGTCATAGCCCACTGAAAGTCTAATTTCATCGACAGCTTTTTAATGCATATAAGAAATATTATGTACTTTTTAACAATATTTAAGTATTTAACTTTACGAAAATACCATAAATAATTCAAGAAAGTACATAAATTCAAATTACCAAGAAAATTAAATCTTTTGATTTTTTTCCACTTTTAAATGAATTATGCAAATGTTTTAATGTTAATTATACCTATTTAAAAATATTTCGAGTAATTTTTACTTTTAAGCATTTAAATACTCTTTTTCCTACTAAAATAATATTTAATATTCTCCAACGAAGAAGAGTATTTTTCAATCATTTGAACTCATACATATATACTTTCAATCATACATTGAAAGTAATATAATTACTCTGCTGTAAAATAGGAAAGTTCAAAATCTAATCTTGTGGATACTCTATTATTTAGGATTTCTATATACTTCGTCTTTGGGTTGCTTTCAAAATTTGCATACTGTTTGGCCAAACAATAATTAAGTTTATGTCAATTCATATTTGCATGTAGATGAGAAATTCACGTAAAGGTAACTGGAAGAATCGAATTTTCACTGTAAATGGTTATTTTCCTCTTTCTTGGTACTGATTAGTGATTCTGCGGAGAAACTCGATATTAATTGCTTTAATTAAGATGGAAGTTGTGCTGCATAATGTATATGTTAAACATAAAAATGGAAAGAAAGCAAGTTTAGTTCTTGTAGTCAAATTTTAAGAACATAACAAATGAGAAGTAATTGAAGTAACAAGTAAAAGAGCCTAATCATAAATACAATATCTAATTTTTTTAAATAGACACAATAATTAGTAAAGATTTTCTGTAGTCATAAATATTTCATTTCATTCCATTCAAATTTTTCATATTTGTCATTTTTGTTAAAAGAATTCAGATCATTTTTGCAATAAAATATTTCTTTTTATCGTTTTAAAAAATATGTTGAAAATTATAATCAATAAAAAGTTTAAATGTCTTCTTTTACTCATTGGAGCTATATTTGGAATTTACTTTTTAAAATAATAGGTCATTTAATAGCCTATTAAGTGAAGAATATTATTCCTAATTATTTTTTATAATTAATAGGATTATATTTATAAATTTAATTTACGAATATGTTTTTTTTTTTTTTGGATAATAAGTTTAATAATTGTTACATACTCATGTAATTATTTAATAAAAAAAAATAATTTTGATTTGAAATCATTGATTTTAGAATTTAATGTATCACATCTTGAACTATTGTGTAAGAGGAATAGTAGGAAGTGGGAATATTACAAAGTAGAATTGTTATTAGTTTGAATTAAAAAAAAAATATTAAAACATCAAAATTATCTATTAAAATATCATATTTAAAAATATCAGAAATTGGTGAATAAACAAGCAATATTTCAATGTGATTACATTTTATATCATACTTAAATATTTTAATTTCTATAATTTCTTAATTTTTAATATGAACAATTTGTGAAATTGGTAATTATTTCAAGCTATAATAACAATTGCTTTTGTCGTTTTTAAAGAATACTTAATTTGGTTAAATATGAAGATAAGAATTGTAACAATGGGCATCACATATATATGCAGCACGAAACAAAATGTTGTAATTGTTAATAATTATTCAATTTTCAACATTATTCTGTAAATATTTGCCCCTCATAACACAACAACAACAAAAAACACCACCACGTTGTTTTAAATGAGTTTGTTTGACACTAATGTCTTAATCACTCTCTGTGGTTTAATAAAGTCCTTAACTTGAAGGTATTTGTCACGTGAATGCTCGAAGTGTGCTCGAAAATCAAACAATGGCAATGAGTTAACATTCTCACGAACTCAAAGAACGAGCACCGTCAAGAATGACATCAGGAGGGTTGCAAATGGAGGCTACTTTAGGAAAATAAAATTAATATTTTACTACACATAAATTTCGAACGAACAACTCTTTGTTGAAAACAACAACAACAACATCTGAAAAAGCTCTAATAATGTCTGGTCTGTTAACACAAAAATAAAAATATTAAAGGCATTTAAGCTTAAGAAAATATCATTTATTTAATGAACAAAAAGGCAAATGCATATGGAATTGGCTTTTCACAAAAATAAATATTTCTGCACGTGCTTATGTGATTTTTTTTCTTGAAGTGTATTAAATTTAGTCTAATGCATTATATACCTATTTATAATTATAATTTAATGACACATTTATGTTTATAGTGAGTTTATATTTTTAAAAATATACAATATTATTTTGGCATATTATGCACCACTTTAAGAAGTACGTAACTCACATTACAAAATTGAAATTTTTTACTCATATTATAATATTTATATATATATATATATATATGTTATGCTATAAGAAATAAATTTCAAATAATAAGTTAAAAATGATAATTAAATAGTTTCATTTCAATGAATTTTTATTTCATGGATATTTCACCATTGCATTTATTTATTAATTAATTAATACACTGTAAATTACCTTTTACTTATAAAATATATTATCTTTGACACATTACGCATCACTTTACGAAGTGCCAAACTCATATTACAAAATTCAAAAAATGTGTTACTCATATTGCAAAATATAATATTCGGTTTTTTTTATATTTAATAACAAAATCAATTGCAAATATATGTTAAAAATTAATATATAGTTCATTTCAACCAAATTATTGCATTTAAATTTAATACAATCAAAATAATAAAATTAATTTTAATAAAATAAAATAATTTTAATTAAATAAAAAAAATTTTAATTTTAATAAATAAAATAATCAAAAGTGAATTTTTTTTTCAAAAACAAGCGACATTTAATTTTTAATAGAGCTGAATGAACAAACTTTTCTCATTAAATAAACAAAGAAAAATAAATTGAAACTTAAATTTTTCAAAAACTAAACAGCATTTTTAAAATAAATCTTCATGAGCAAAACTTACCTTAAAATAATATCATTGAAATAACATAAATTTTCCAAAACCAAGCAAATCATTTAAAAAATATGTACCAACTTCCATTTATAAATTGATGAAAGAAAAAAAAAAACTTAATTTGATATATGTTTTTATTGTTATGTTTCTGGTTTTATGTAATCTTCAATAAAGTTTCATTTCAACGCATATCGAATCAGAAAATTGAAAAAAATAAAAATACATTAAAAACCAAAATTGTTTGAAGAATACCCCTCAAAAGCATTATCATCATCATCATAGATTTTTCCTTGAATTATTTTCATTTCAATCAAACAATTTATTCCATAGGGCATTTCAACATTGCATTTAATTTTAATACAGGTCCATGAACAGACTTTCATTAAAATAATCAAATAAATAATAATAATAATCAAAGTAAAATAAGTTGAAACTTATTTTTTCAAAAACCAAGCAGCATTTAATTCTAATATAGCTCCATGAATAAATTTTTCATTAAAATAATCAATGTAAAGTAAGTTGAAACTTAAAATTTTCAAAAATCAGTCAACATTTAATTTTAATATAGCGACATGAACACACTTTCATTAAAATCAACAAAGTAAAGTAAGTTGAAACTTAAATTTTTCAAAACCAAGCAGTACCTAATTTCAATACAGCTACATGAACAAAACAAACTTTCATTAAAATAATCAAAGTAAATAAGCTGAAAATTAAATTTTTCAAAAAAAAAAAAGGAGCATTTAATTTTAGTATTGCTCCATTGAACAAATTTTCATTGAAATAATCAAAGTGAAATAAGTTGAAAGTTAAACTTTTCAAAACCTAAGCAGTATTTAATTTTAATAGAGATCCATGAAAAACTTTCATCAAAATAATTCAAACAAAATAAGTTGCAACTTTAATTTTTCAAAATCCAAGCAGTATTTAATTTTTATATAGCTTCATGAACAAACTTTCATTAAAGTAATCAAAGTAAAATAGGTTGAAACTTAAATTTTCAAAAACCAAAAAAAGTACCAACTTCCATTTATAAATTGATGAAAGAAAAAAATTTTTTTTTTTTTTTTTTATGTTTCTGGTTTTATGTAATCTTTCAATAAAGTTTCATTTCAACGCATATCGAATCACAAAAATTGGAAAAAATAAAAAAAAATTAAAAACCAAAATTTTTGAAGTGCACCCCTCAAAAAAGCATTATCATCATCATCGATTTTTCTTTTGAAGTATTGAAAAAAATTCGTTAAAAATATTCCATTGTTATTCCATCTCGTGGCATTAACTTTCGAACAATTTGTGCAACGTATGAAAACCAATGAGAAATGCAATCTTTGAGTCAGACGCAATATATAAAAAAAAATAACTTCGATATTTCACTATTTAAAACCACCGTTTTTGCTGTCAGTATTGATTTTCAAACTGAAGAATTCCTATCAAAAGAGAAAAGAAAAAATTAAATAAAGTAATCAATAACTTGTGTTTTTGAAAATGGTATTAGTAATAAGAACAAACGTTAAAATATGAATTGGGTTGGTTTTACTTTTTCTTTGATTCTAGAACAGTTTTTCGTAAAAAAAAAATAAGAGCAATTAAAGAATTCGAATTGTTTCTAAAAGGAATTCGAATACTTTGTAAAATATTTGCTCGATCAAATATTTCGTGAAGCATATTTAAAGTTCATCCATTAAATTTATTTCAGTGAAAATAATGATTTTCACAAGATTTTTTCTTAGTTGTTAATTGAAAATGTAAAAATACATATTTTAGGAATAGAATTATTAAAATGGAAGTTATAATTATAGTAACGTGTTATACAATTTTATCGGTGCTTAACTTTGCTGAAAAATTAGAATGAAACTTTTATTAAAACTTTACAAATAGAAATAATGATTAGAATAATTAGAATAACGTGCAAAATAAGAATAACGTGTAATTTAATAATTAGAATAACAAGTTATACAATTTTTTGGTTCTTAACTTCATTAAAAAAATTAGAATGAAACTTTTATTAAAACTGGACAAATATCATTAATAATTCGAATAATAAGAATAACGTGCACTACAAAAATAACGTGTGATTTAATAATTAGAATAACAAGTTATAGAATTTTTTGGCTCTTAACTTCGTAAAGAAATTAGAATGAAACTTTTATTAAAACTTGATAAATATCATTAATGTTTGCAATAATAACTATGTAGCATCTTCTGAAGTGTTAGGCTAGAAATTTGTGGAGGGCTTTAATAATTAATTATATATATATAATTAATAATAAGCTGTAAAAATCCAATTTCGCTAATACATATACCTAAAATAATCTTTTGAGCAATTTAAATGAAATCGATCATATTCTTTGCTTAAAGAATATATGATAGCAAAACTTATAAGAAGAAATATCGTTTCACTATTATTTTCATTTCGCCAATCCTTTTAACTTTAATTATAGTTCATTAACATAATTAACGGTTATTTGTTCACTATTATAAAAAAATGGCACAAAGTAAATTAATTTACGTTTCAAGTAATTTTATTCAAAAACCCCTTAGTTGATGTACCTCAAATTTAGTTAGTATATTTAATCAATTACTTTAAGTAAACAAATATTTTATGTGGAGCGTAGGAAAAATAAATGATGAGAAGTTCTAAAAACTCCCAATTTATTTTAAACTACATCAAAGGATGCTTTCTGGAATTTTCATATTCATATTAGTGCTTTTTCAAAAATAATTAATATTTCCTGTTATAATGCTTAACTTTTATTTTAATCCTATCAGCAAAAGCAGTATATTCTAGTTTTCGCCAGTTATTAAAATTCCAAGTTGTTTTTCATTCGATCTTAATTTAACTATATTGTAAAAAAAAATATTATTTTATTTTTCTTAATAAGTTATACATCAAAATCTACTTTTGCGTATGTAAAATATAGTCAATGTTTAATTTTATCTCTATATTCAAAATTATAGCAACGAATATTTTTAATTAAATTGTTTTTGTAAAAAAATAAAATGCCTTCATATATATTCTTTTTTTTTTGCGATTTCTGCTTCAATGGATAATGGATACATGTTAAATAAAGACACTTGAATTTAAATAAAAACAGCTGCAATTTGAAATATTTGAACCAACTTACTGAAAATGTTCTAATTAGCTGTTTTATATAATTGTGAATCATTGTTCTGAAATGTCCTACATCAATTTTAATTTTTTTTCTACCCTGAGAAGATATTTATAAACTAATGCAATAATTCTAACATGGAATTATCAATTTTGCAATAACTCTTCTAAATTTAATAGAAGAATTAAAAGAATTATAATGTCTCCTGAAAGAAGTCTCATTTAATTGAAAATACTATTTATGTATAAAATATAATACCATATATTCATTATTTTATTGTATTTTTTTAATACAGTCTATATCAAAATATACTTTCGCTTATGTAAAACATTGGCAATGGATAATGAATCGCTTTAAAATATACATTTTAATTAAGAACACTTCAGATACTAATTAAATAAACTCCATTGCAGTTTGAAATATTTGAACTACGTTAACTTCCTAAATTATGCAATTTTTTATTTTCTACAATTGTGAACTAGTGCCTCCTGAAAAGTTCTACACCAACTTAATTTTTTTTTTTTCGGCCATGAGAAGACATTTTTATACTAATGCAATAATTCTACCAGGAAATTATAAATTTTGCTATTGCTCTTCTAAGTTTAATAGAAGAAATAAAATAGTTATAGTGTCTCCTTGAAGAAGATTCTTTTAACCTTATAAGACTCATATAAATAAATGAATAAATATATATATATAAATAAACACACACACATATATATATAGTGATAGCATTAGATAACACTAACATTAGACAAGCGAACATTAGAATCACTTGTACGTTTTAGTTTCCAAGTCATACAATCAACACTTATTCCGATTTACTGTGAGATATCAAGAGACATTAAGTACACGGATCATAATTAAAACACAATTAAACTTCCTTCAGCGGCTCTGAGAGAAGCAATTACGCCAACCAACTTAGCCAGATTTCGTTTTCTTGGTCGCAGGAATCCGGCATGCGATAGCAATATTAATTAATGCCTCAAGAGAAACTTTGTGGTATTGTTCCAAAACGGCGAGCAGAGCGCGGGAAAGTCTGGAAATGGTTCCTTCGCGTGCACCTGCCCGCGAGAGTTAATTGACCTCACCACCCTTTTCTCTCCCATTCCCATGTGGTGTGGGAGAAAATTAACCTTCGTTTCCTACTGTTGTCACATGTAGATCTGTTTGTAAGTTGTCATAAGGTAAATGAGAAAGCTCTCACAGTGCGCAGCGTTTTACGTGCTGTGGAAACCTAAAGAGGAAAATATATATTTGCTGAAATGGATGTTGGACTGAGGACAAATGTTGGTTTTTGTGTGTTGTGGCAACATAAAAATGGGGTGTCTTTTTCATTTCGTTTAAAAATTTAAGTGGGACACGTGTTTGCTTTTGAATAAATTATGTTTATTAATTCGGTTGTAGAAAATCTCATCCGTTTTATATTTGAATAACAATAATAAATAGTTGCAAAAAAAAGTTAAATTTTATACATATTTGTTTGGAATTTAGTTAAATAAATATCTTTGCAAAATATTTTAAAGGACCATGTTGTTATTTTGACAAATGCTAATAGTGAAAATGTGCTAGTAGTTAATGTAATAATATAAAATGTGCTACTGGTTAATGTAATAAAATAAATATGCTACTAATTAATGGAATAAAATAAACGTGCTACTGATTAAGGTAATAAAATAAATGTGCTACTGATTAATGTAATAAAATAAAAGTGCTACTAATTAATGTAATATTATAAAAATAATGTAATAAAATAACATGTGCTACTAATTAATGTATTAAAATAAAATGTGCTAAAATAATTTAATAAAATAAATGTGCTAGATAATATAATAAAATAAATGTAATTAATATAATAAAATAAATGTGCTACTAGTTAATTAATAAAATAAAATGTGCTAATAGATTAATGTAATAAAATGTGCTACTAATTAATGTAATAAAATAAATGTGCTACTAAAAATGTAATAAAATAAAAAAAAATGTGCTACTAAATAATTTAATAAAATAATAATATATAAATAAAATGTAATAAAATAAATGTGCTACAGATTAATGTAATAAAATAAAATAAAATGCTACTAATGTTAATAAAATGTTAAAAAAATAAAATAAAATGCTGCTGATAAATGTTACTAAATAATTTAATAAAATAAATGATACGTATAAAAAATAAATTTTATCTTTTATAAAACATAAATTTTATCTTAAATTAATATATTTGAGGTGCAAATACAATACGCATTATTTTCCTAATAGTGCAGGGAAAAGTTTCTTTTTATTTAATTCATTAAAAATAAATAAAAATCGTAGAAGTACTTTTGTGAAAAATAAAAAAAAAATAAATATTTTATATCAATAGATTTATTTTTTAATTCACATAAACGTTCTATAAAACCTTTAAAAATTAAAACAGTTTTTATTCTATTTATTTATTTCAAAATAAAATGACGATTATTAATACTAAACTTTCGAATTAAACAATCAACCAAATATATTCCCATAAATACTTAATTACTGTAATAAATACTGTTATAATCTTTAAAAAATGCAAAAATTTTGAATAGTATATATTTGCATAAAATTACAAATAAAATAATTTCTCCGAAAATAACATGAAACACAAATTATTTATGCATTGCTGCATTCTTGGAAAAAAAAGGATTTAAGGAAGAAAAGTATTAGATTGATGTTCCTAAGGTCTTACAAAAAGATTTTTTTTCCGAAATCATAACAAAAAATATGCAATCATCTTTTTTTTTTAAGTGAACAATACGAGTTCCATAACAATGTTTGAATTGCAAACATTTTACGAAAAATCTCACCAACTATTTTTCGCACTGCACATATTTTTGAAGACATTTCATTGTTGTTTATACAAGAGTTTTATTTGAAAATTTCTTCTTCAAATATATATTAAAATCAAACATTCTTGTATTCTGGCGTTTAATTAAAATACCACATACAAAATAAATTTCATGAAATATTCCATTCACTTTACATCATCCTTCTTAGTATAACGACGGACATATTTCTTATGCATGCAAATTCTTTTATTCGCCATCATGAATACACGTCACAACGTAAGGCTTGAAATTAATGTGTCGTATTTTTTTTTTATATCCTGTTCTCAAAGGAGTTTCATCACTTACTTTGGAGGAAATGAGGATCCATTTCTTACTCCTGAACCCCTTTTTTTCTTTAGAATAAAGAAATTCACATTTTATTTTCCACAATTTAAAATTTATGAACGCTGCCTTCATCAAGTTGTATGGCAGAAAGGGTTTACGCAATTTCACGTTAATTAATGACCAAAATAGAAGTTGCTTTTCTTACTCTGGGTACAGGTAATGAGGGGTGGAGTTCTTTTAATTCTGCGAGAATTTGGATTTCACTTTTTAACAATATAGTTTTTATACAAGCACTTGTATTAAAAATACATTTTTAGCATTAATAATTAAAATATTTTTTCATAACATTTTTTGTTAATAGTCATTTTAGATTTTGTGGATTTATTATTTTATAGATGACTTTTACCACAATGGAAGGTTAAAAAACAGCTAAAAATAACACAGGATAACAAATTTCGATGGGTTTTTTTTCCATATGAGAATAAAATAGTCGTTTATTACTAGTTTTGGATTATGGGATTATTATTATTTATTGGATATGCAGTGTTCATTATTATTATTTTGCCTCTGCTAATAGTGGAGTTTACACATTTCTTTTGTCCAACAGCATATGTGTTTCTAGTAAATCCTTTTATGTTTATATAGTGCAAAACTTTGGCTGTACTGCCTCTTCTTCTTTGTCAGCACTACAGTCTGTTACAGTCCAAGGCAGTTTCCATGAGCGTTTTTCATCCAGCTCTGTCCGAGACAATATATTGCCATCTTTTGACCTCCAGACCCTTTAGATCTTTTCGACTGAATCAACCCACATGGTGGAAACTTCCTCTTCTTCGATCCCTTCAATTGTTGAAAAGTAACTTTTTAGGAGAATTTGAATAGTTATATCTGAAAATCTACTGTCCCACTCATATAAAAACGCAGTTTTATTTCTAATTAAAGACCCACTAAAAAAACTATCACTTTCAAATCGCAACAAATATCACCCAGCTGTACTTGTTGTCTTGAAGGCAGTTCCATAAATGTTTCAAATTTTTAAAAGTTTTCAAAAGAGACAGACTGTCCGACTAGAATGGATGGAAGCTGTTTTCATTATGCAGCAAGAGCCTTGAGACTTATTTTGAACGAATCTATGAATAGCGAAGGATCATGTTCTTTAAGCCATTCGTAACACTTCGTATAGCCTCTTTAATAAATTGACATCGGAAGAAAAACTATTCCTCATGACGATTGCGAAATGAAGTCAACAAGGACATCTTCCTGAAGTAAATTCCATTCTCTAAGTCTCGAGGAAAACAACAATGTCTTAGTCTTTTCAGCTCTAGAAATGTAACAAGGCTATTCAGTTCTTATTTAAACAGAATGTGTGATAGATATGCATCCTCATTATATTCAGCACCAGATGTAGAAGAGTATAGAGCATCGCAACAAATTGATTCTTGAATTTTCTAGTTGAATGAAATATTCATTTGGTGTTTCCGAATGAAAAATCTTTCACCATAGGAAATATGTCGTTTAACAGATGGTATGTCCGGGTATTGTACTTTTGACATTTTTTTCCTTATTCCTCCACGAAGAGGTAGAACCAAGGAAAGGTATCAGTCAATTACGTAATTATTTTGTTCCCTACAAATTCTACGAATGACAAATGTCATTGCAATTTTCATTCTGTCCTCGAAGTCCTTGGAAGTCTCCTTGGACAAGATTGCGGAATATATGTTGGGCCTAGAGCTTATCCTAATCTTTCATTTTGCATCCTAAATAAAGATATGTCCTTTTTTTCTAACGGAATGCTTGAAATATTTTGCTCTTCAAATGTCAGTTCTTATATATAGTATAAATTAAATAAGCAGAATTAACGCCCTTAGTTGGTATCACAGCTCTGAAAACGTCACGTGTTTAACTAAAATGCAAAATCTTTGTAATCATTTCTTTCTCACACAACACACAGCGTACAACTAAAAGCTGAACTTTCCTCATAGGAAAGAACATGTTGATGTTATATTATTATTATATATGTTGATATTATGTAATGTCTCCTTATCCCCATATGTTAGAATATGTTATGTACAACAATGACGTGAAACGTTATTGTTCTACCGTAACTATAATAGAAAAATATTTACGATTTAATACTTGAAACATTTTCTTTACAAGTTATAACTGTTTAGACTTTTGATACAATGGATAATAAATCACATGGGCACCGATAACTTAGAATTACCATTAATCTCTGTAAGACATCGATACATTTCTTAAGTGAATCAGTTAATCTTCATTTTTCGGGTTCCGTTCACGCAACAACAAATTTGAGCAATCTGGAGAACGAGCACAATTGTCATTTTTGAAAAGAAACTACCGAATTGTTTATCAAACTCAAAACAAATCATTTAGAAAGATTAATGATAAGAAGTACAATGTCGAAGAAATGAGAAGTTTTCATTGGTTGAGTGTCTTTTATAAAATTTTCTAGGTCATAGTTGTGTTCTTGTAAAAAAAAAAGATATTGCTAATGACATTTACTAACTCCAAGTGTGGTTGTTTCTTAAAAGATACTACAATGATTTTGATGATACATTATTAGGTATCTGTGAGTGAAATATGTATTAAAGTCATTGTAACTTATGGTAAATGAGTGCATATTTTTACATTGACTAATTAAAAACGATGATTTATTGCAGAAGTGTATAGTTTATGAGACACAAGAAGAACTTTAATTGTTAATTTATGTCTTTGCAGTGAATAAGAAAAAAAGTATATATATTTCACATTGTATTAAGAAAGATTTCAAAGAAAATGGAAGAACTTTAATTGTTAATTTATGTGTTTGCAATGAATAAGAAAAGAAAAAATATTTTATACATTGTATTATGAAGAAATTCGAGAAAATTAATATAACCAAGAGATATATACTTGTTTGTATTCTTCTGTCATCTTACAAAATTATGGGTACTAAACTTTTATTAGAGAAGTTATTTCTGCCTATTCTTTTGGCAAATGTTTGTTTCTTTTAGTATTTAATAATTCATACTTTATACATCATTCATAATTCATCAGCGCTTTTTTTGAGTTTCTCTTAGCCATTGAAACAGATGTGAATAATATTGTTTTAAAAGATAAGCATTGTTTGATATAAAATAATTCAAACTTTTTGAAAATAGGATATCAATTGGCGTTTGTCAAAACTAATTATGCGATTAATATTTACTTAAGCGTTCCGCAATCGTAATAGGGACTAAATAATTAAAACATATATTACTGAGTGATTATAAAATACTTCAAACTCGTATTAAATTGTCTATTTCAAAGGATATTGAATTGTGATTCTTACAGGTTTTTCTATTACACTTTATTTAATTTTTATTTTTCATAAACCCTGTAAAAATTTGCGTTTAATTGCTTAAAACTTTATATTAAATAAAAAAATATATTAAATATCTTTCAAAGCTTGTGATTTTAAAAATATGTTACAAGAAATTGAATTGTAAATCTGTTCATTACATCTGGTGTTTGTTGATATACTTTTATAGAACGTGTTGGTGGAGCTGCGTAAGCCACTTGTACATCTAAATAAACAAGTTTCAAAGAATAGGAAATATATATTTTACGATTTGGTATTATTTAAATAAGAGGAAATTAGAATAAAAGTAATAAAAATAAAAGTCATAAAAATAAAAGTAATAAAAATAAAAAAGGAAATAAAAAAAGGAAATTTAAATAAAAGGAAATTCTGTACTGATAAATATTCAAGAGAATACTTCTACACATTATGTACTCTTTTCATACTAGAAGCCATTAACTCTATGATGCCAGATATGAGGCAGGAAGAAATAAGTTATCACATACTGGTGCTGCTAGACGGTCTATTGTCTCTCGCAAAGTGGTCCAATAAATCGACGTATATTCTTATCATAAAATTCAGCCACGAGTTTTCAAAAGTTCACTCTCTGGCTCATTTGGTTTGAACATTCTGGGCGCCAACTTATTGGCACAACAAGGATGAATCTGCAACTACAACGTGGAAATTTCTTTAAAATAAAGACCTGCGTGTAAGTCGATATGTGAGTCTTTCTTAAATAATAATACAAAGTCCCAGATTAAGTTAGTCCTAGAGCAGCAGCATCTAGACCAAATAGCAGGAGATATCCACTCTTCACGGACGAATCCAGTCCTGTTTTATCTAGCAATTCAGGTCTTATTCTAATTTGATAAGAACGAAATTCCAAATACAACCAAACCTAGGTTATTGAAAAGCTTATAATTGATTTGTGTTTTTAATTGATATTCTTTATTCCAACAAATAACTTCATTACTCAAGTAAGATTTTTTTTTATTTCTAAAGGCAAGAGAAAATGACAAACTCTTAAGAGATTAAAACATTGTTAAATGCACACAAGAAAAAAAGAAAACAATATGAAAAAATTCAAAGTTCTAGAATTTCAATAGCTTTTAATCTCGGAGTCCCCATGCAAGGTCGGGCATCCTGCTATATGGTGCCTATTCCCTGATCTCGTCTTTCTCACAGAGTGGGTAATAGGCCTATCAAAAATGACAGCTTTTTCATGCATGTAAGAAAACACTATGCATTTTTAACAATATTTAAGTATTTAACTTTTTGCAATTATTTATGGAATTATAGTAAAGTAAATTCAAATTATTTAGAAAATTAAATCTTTTTAAGATATTTTTTCTCGTTTTTAAATGAATTATGCAAATGCTTTAATGTTAATTATACCTATTTTAAAAATATTTCGAGTAATTTTTACTTTTAAGCAATTAAATTTTCTTTTTCGTACAAACATAATATTTAATATTCAGCAATGAAGAGTATTTGCATTTGAATCAGTTAAGTAATATAATTACTCTGCTGTAAAATAGGAAAGTTCAAAATCTAATCTTGCGGATACTCTATTATTCAGGATTTCTATATACTTCGTCTTTGGGTTGCTTTCAAAATTTGCATACTGTTTGGCCAAACAATAATTAAGTTTATGTCAATTCATATTTGCATGTAGATGAGAAATTCACGTAAAGGTAACTGGAAGAATCGAATTTTCACTGTAAATGGTTATTTTCCTCTTTCTTGGTACTGATTAGTGATTCTGCGGAGAAACTCGATATTAATTGCTTTAATTAAGTTGGAAGTTGTGCTGCATAATGTATATGTTAAACATAAAAAGAAAGTTCAGTTTCTGTGGTCAAATTTTAAGAACATAACAAATAAGAAGAAATTGAAGTAACAAGTAAAAGATCCTAATCATAAAATACGATAATTAATTTTATTTTAAATATGGCACAATAAACAATAAAGAGTCATAAATATTACACAAATTTGTCATTTAGATAAGATAATCAATGTATTTTTAGCAATAAAATATTTTCCTTAAAATATTATCACGACTAAAAAGAAAGATAAATGATAATCAATAAAATTTTACTTGTTATTTTTTTCATTATGTAGGAACTATTTTTGAAATTCACTTTTTAAAGTAACAGTAGTATGTCACTTAATAGCTTATTGAGTGAAGAATATTTATTCATAGTTAAAAAATTATTATTTTTAATAATTAATAAAGATTATATTTATAATTTAAAATCACCTGCATGAAAAAAATAGGGTAGAAATATTAATCTAAATTAAAAAATGACTAAATATATTTTTATCGATAATAAATTTAATAATTATTTCATACTTATGTAATTATTTATTAAAATCTGATATAATTGTGATTTTAAGATTTCAGAATTTAATGTATCACATCTTCAACTATTGAATAAGATTATTAATAGGAAAGAGGAACATTGCAAAGAAGATTAGTTATCAGGATTAAAAAATAATAAAAATCAAAAATATCTATCAAAATAGTGCATATCCAAATATCAGATATCGAAATATTTGATTTTTCTTCAATGTGATTACATTTCATATCACACTTAAATATTTTAATTTCTGTTTTTCTTTCAAATGAAAAAGATTTTCAAATTAATAATTATTTCAAACTATAATAAAAATTCTTCTGTCGTTTTTAAATAATGCCGAATATGGTTAAACATTAAGATAAGAATTATAACAAAGGCCATCACATATATAAGCATCACTAAACAATATAATATAATTTTTAATACTTATTCAATTCAATATTGTTCTGTAAATTTTGCCCCTCACAAAGAAAAAGATAGCATTACGTTGTTTAAAACAAGTTTGTTTGACACTAATGCCTTAATCTCTTTTTGTTGTTTAATAAAGTCCTTAACTTGAAGGTATTTGCCACGTGAATGTCCAAAATATGAACGAAAAATCAAACAAACACAAAGAATTAACATTCTCACGAACGAGCACTGTCAAGAATGACATCAGGAGGGCTGCACCTGAGGTTACTTATGAAAAGGAACTTACCTTTTACTATCACTTGTTAAATTTCGAACAAACAACTCTTTGTTGAAAAAACAACAGCATATAAACTTCTAGCTACTTTCTGGTCTGTTGAAAGAAATAAAAATATTAAATACATTTAATCTTTAGAAAAATAGCATTTATTCGATGAACAAAAAAGGCAAATGCATATGGAATTGGTATGCACTAAAATAAATATTTCTTAATGTGCATATGTGATTTTTGTTTGTCTGGAGTGTATTAAATTTAGTCTAATGTTTATATATCAATCTTTTATAATTATAATTATATGACAAATTTATGTTTTATAATGAGATTATATTTTTGAATTATAATATTATTTTGACACATTCTGCACCACTTTTCATTAAAAACTCATATTTCAAAATTCAAAAGTTTTTTAATAGCTCCATGGACAATAATTTTGTATACTTTTACAAACTTTCATTAAAAATTAACACATATTATATATGTAATATATATATACTATTTAATAAAATCCAAGCAGTAAATAATATGTTAAGAACTAATATAAACTTTCATTTCAATCAAATAATTTATTCCATATGCATTTCAACATTGCATTTAATTTGAATAAACTCCATGAACAAGCTTTCATTAAAATAATCAAACGAAATAATTAATAATCAAAAAGTAAAATAAGTTTAAACTTAATTTTTCAAAAACCAAGCAGCATTTAATTCTAAAGGTTCCATGAATAAATTTTCTTTAAAATAATCAATGTAAAAGAAGTAAGTTCAAACTTAAAATTTTGAAAAATCAGTGAACATTCAATCTTAATATAGCTCCATGAACAAACTTTT